>PVJX010045184.1:0-12833 GCA_004027295.1 Dolichotis patagonum | reverse complement strand
AGTTGTGGCATTTTTATACAATGGAGTACCACTCAGCTATAAAGAATGATCACATCGAGATATTTATAAATAAATGGACATGACTTGAGACCATTCTCTTGAAGTGAAATAAACCAAACTCACAAGGGTAAATACCATATAGTCTCCCTAATATGAGATTTGATAAGAGTATATAAGACTTTATGGTAAGCATGAGTCCCCATCTCATAGCTTCGAAGTCTTTCAAAGTTTTCAATCATCAGTTGGAATGGTTTTACCCTGTTTTGTTTGACTATATCATACTTGATATGAATAGCTGCTTTGAAGAAAACAAAACATTATGACAGCTATTGCTGATTTAATATCATCCTTCTTAGAAGTCCTACCATGCTTTTTTTGTTCTACTACCATTGGTTCTATATATCACATTGTGCCTTATTGGAATTTGAATATGTGTGATAGTTCAAACAAATTTTTTTCTTTTTTATCAAAAATAAGATATTATAGTACCCATTGATCATTTTCTGTTATTCGGTTCAGAAAGCCCCATAATTCTTTCACTCTATGCATGGCTTTATACTATTGTGTTATATTTGATATTATTGTATTTGAAACTATGCTCAACTATAGCAGAGTAAGAGATATGGTGTTAGCTACTGTTGATGTCCAGTTGACTTAATGTAAAGTACTGTGTTGCCTATGTTGTCCTCTTCTGATCTGCTCTGTACTGCCCCCTTTTGTTTTATTCTCTTTCAAATAAAAAAAAATAAAAGAAAGTATCATACAAAAGTGATAACAAAATTTTGACCCAACTTCCATGTTTTGTCATGACATCCATGGCCACTAAATGCTTATACCTACTATTGTCTGGAAAGACCAAACTGTTTGAGAATGGGATGAGATCATATGTACTAGGAATATTGCTTTCTCCTTACAAAAGGATATTTGATTTGATAGACCCAGCTAACTTTTCAGAAAAGTATAGTTTTTAGCCCATACAATATTGATCAAGTCAGTAATAATAATTTTTGATATGGATAAAAAGAAAGGTCTCTAAACACAGCAGTCATGGTATTGAATGCCACTGTCATTCATTTGCATAGCATTTGGGCAGTTCTGGGAAATCAAATGTTGAAATAACTTTCAAAAGTGATACTGTATATCCTCCTTCATTTCTCTTACCATTTGAGCATTTTCTTCCTATTTCAAAATATCCATTACACATTTTGGTCCTTATTTACACTTTTGGTTTCTCATACCACAGAAACAATGTCATATTTACATGTGTGTCTAATTTATTTCACTTAAAAGCATGATCTCAAGATACATCCATTTAGCTAGAAATGTCTCAAGCTTATCTTTCTTTATGGCAGAGAAGTACTCCATTGCATTAAAAAAAAAACCCATATCATGTTTATCCATTCACTAATGGGGCATTTCCAAGATTTCACGCATTGGAGCATTTCCAAGATTTAGCTATTACAAACTATGCTGCTATAAACATGGGTGTGCATACATCCATGGTATAATGGTATGATGCTGTTAATTCTTTGGAGAAGATACCAAGAAAGGGAATAGCTGGGTCAACATTCCAAATTCAGTAGCCTTCCTGTACATGAATAACAAACTCACTAAGAGAGAAATTAATCAAGCAACACCTTTCACAATAGTGTCCAAAAAATGAAATACCTAGGAATCTAATGAAGAAAGTAAAAGACCCTTTACACTGAAAACTACACTCCTCTGAAAATGGAGATTGAAGATGATATCAGAAAACACATCCACTATAACACGAATAAAATACTAATTTTGTCCATTAGCAGGAAGAAAAACAAAAATTATGAGGAGACTGACAAACAAGTTATGAGGAGACTGATAAATAACTAAAAGTTGACTACTGAAATGTTAAACATTCCTGCCGGGGTGCAAAACCTTTTAAAAGGTACAGTTTCGTAGCATGTTCCTTGGAGGTCTGCTTTTACAAGATCTTGGTTTGCATATGTACATTGTTTTCATGTTGAAAATAGAGTAGAAGCACCTGGCACAAGGTGGACTCTGAATAAATATTTGTTGATTCAGTGAATGAATGAATGAGTACAAAATGATGCCTTGGGCTGTGCTGAGTGGAGAGGTCATCCTGTGACCACTTCCTTCTCCATTTGTAATCTTAGATTCCCTTGTTTTTAAATCAACCTACAAGTATGTTTACAAGCATTTTTTTTCTGCAAATATTTTGATCATAATTTTATTTATATTTTCTGTAGGAGATTAGTTTTAATGTACTCATCATACTAATAGGAATCCAACTAATGCTAAAACCACATGTGTTTTAGAGTGGGTCTGACTTAGTTTTTTCAGTCAATAGAAAAGAAAACATCAAATTTTGAACTTACATACAACTGTCTGAAAACATACAAAACAAAGGCTCTTCCCCAAACCTTCCCTTGTGTTTACTTATGGTAGACTTTGGCAGCCAGCTCAATAAACATTACAAGGTAAATGCTGCTCACAGCATCACCTCCAAATGCCTTGTTGGCAAAAATTTCAAAATGCTAGAAAGTGCAAGCTCAGAAACTAGACCTCAGTAGAAATGGAAGGCAGTGCATAGTCCTAAATCCAAGAAAAGAGCAGTCACCAAGCCCTCTCACCTTGGAAACCATTGCTCCATAACAGTAGTTGTATTTTTATACTCCTGCTGATTTGCAGCTGTTCCCTAAATCTCATTTTTTCCACTGGCTCTCGCGAACAATTTAGCACCTGTAACAATTTTTACAGCTACAGGTAAATCAGTTTATGATATTTCAAGATAGAGTGTTTTTAAAACATTTTAAATTTACTATGCAATTGTTGATTTTTTTTACATGCTTTGAGACTACTCAGATTTTGAGGTTGCTTTTGAGAAAAGTGTAAAATATAATAGTAAAAAATTAATTAAAAATCAGGACCAAGATCAAAATTAAAATGTACACATACACACTTAACGACTCCAACAAATATAGTACTCAAGTCATACTGTCTGACCATACTAGCTACACGTGGAAAATAAAATTGCTTTGAGCATCCTGGAAACAACTTACAAGAAGTCAGTTACATAGTGTTCATTTTCTAAAGGAAAAAAACTTAAAGAGATTCTCAGTTCAAGGAAAGATTTGATAGCACCCACTTCTAAATGAAGTTATTCTGTGGACTGAGATGGTGAACACTTAAAGGTGAGCTTCACATGACCTCAGCATATCCAGATATAGAGGGCATAAGACAGCTTCTCATGCACTTCCAGATAGGTCTGTTTCATCATGTAGGAGACAGAAGGGACCGGGGAGTGAAGGTGAGCACCTCTGACTCAGTGCTGAAGAAAAGCAGTTACTCCAGGGCAAAGGTGAACGATAAAGTCTGATAGGGGACAGTAAACAAAAAAGTTTGGAGGGTGAGATAAGGGGAACTGGCCCATGCCTGTAACACTGTACCCCACATTCCACCTTGGAGTTGGCACCTAGGCCACGTGAAAGAGCCAGTAAGGCGCCCTCAGAGACGGCCTGGATCATCAGATGCACCACAGTCCGCTCATCCTGGATAACTCTGGCCCAGAGCATTGAAGAAACTGAAAACAACAGGGAAAAGCTTCATAGACATGCACCAGCGCTCCAGTCCCCAGAAACAGCAGGTGCTGAGACACCAGGAGAGAAACTTCCCCCAACTCAGGCAATTTTTAAAAAGAATAAGATAATAAGCCATTTATTTCTCCCACATGTAACAGGTCTGCAGTATGGGGAAAATAAGCTCCTTACCCACAATTGTCAGTGTCCTCCACAGATGCATGGGACACCAGTAGAGAAGGGCAAAGGGAAGAAACCTCAGTGCTGTGATAAAATCAGAAAACAACTGCCAGCTAGAGGCATAGTATCTAGAACACATAAAGAACTAAAAAACGTTAGACCTCCTGTTACGGTTTGAGTCTGGACGTCCTCCCAAAGCCTCATTCAATCACGGGGGCAGGCTTCTAGAATTTCTGATTAATTCATGATCCAATGCTGGGATTTGGCTGCGAGTGCTACACTCACCCTAGGGTGAGTAGCCTACATATAATATAAGGGACGGAAAGAGTCTTCTCTCGTGCTCCTCCTTTTTGCTCTTGTTGCTTTTGCTGTTTTCTGCCACCGTAAACTGTTGCCCTCTGCCATGCCACCCTGCATTGGAGCCAGCTGATTGTGGACTGAAACCTCCATGCACTGTGAGCTAAACAAATCTCTCTTGCCTTCAGGTTGGGCATCAGATATTTTGTCTCAGCAATGAGAGAAAAGTAACCAACACAGAATTTGATACCAGAGAAGTGTGGTTGTTGCTATGACTATATCTGACCATCTGATTCAAGAGCCTTTGGGAATGGCCTGTGGGAAGACTTCGGAAAGTTCAGAGATGTTGCCTGAAGGAGTAAAGCTGAAACACCTTAGGCTGTTCTGTATGGGAGATTCTGGTCTGGGCTCAGAAGACTAGAAGGCTGATAGAAATCATGCCAGTAAAGAACAGGCTCAAGCAGTTTCTGCTGGAAGGGAGAACTGGAGTCCAGATGATATATTATGGCTTGGAGAAACACTTGTCTGCATTTTGCTCATGTCCAAAGACTTTGTCTAAGACTAACATTAAGAATGGTAGACTAATTAATCTGACAAAAGAGATTTCAAGGCAGTCTAATGTTGAGGCAGTGGCATGGCTATTGTTGGGGATGTTTAGCCAGATTTATATTGAGAATCAAGATTACAGAGTCCAGCAGAATGATTTAAAATTTCATGAGAAAGGAAGCTCCAATAAAGCTGTGGACTGGAAAGAAAAGCTGAGGAGCTGGTAGTTGCTGAGAAGGAGCTGGAGAATATAAAAGATGGCCTGAGGACATCACAAGAAGCAGCTAATCTCCACCCTTTGCAGCCTCAAAAGCAGAGGTGGAAAACTTTGCTTTGAGGAGAAAGCCACAGAGAACCGTGTTCTGGAATGATGGCAGCCATATTATGTTCCAAAAGGCAGCAGAAGCCCCACCACTTTCCAGAATGGCTGCAGCATAGAAAATTTGTTCCTCGGATTCAGGTTCAGAGTGCTCAGTGATACAGGCACTCAACAACTACAGCCAAGAGAGAAGAAAACCTGGCTACTGCTCCAGCTGGCAGCAGACTTTGGCATCATCCATGTGGCACTGGGTTTAGGTACATGCTGAATCCAAGAGTCCTGAGGTTAAGAAGGCTTTCATCCTGATTTCAGGAGGCCTGGGAGCCCAAGCAGTGTGCCCCTGAGAGGGCAGTGTGTAAAGTTGCGAATGTGAAGCCAAAGGTTCAATGGAGACCTCAGAAGTTTGGAAAAACCAAGAACGTGGATCATCTAAGAAAAGCTGCAAGGGTTGAGCAGAGCAGGCCTAAGAGATAAGCCATGGGAGCTACAACCACCAGAAGTACCACAGGGGCAGAGTTATGCAAGCTTTTTGTAGCTCACAATTTACCACAGATTTCTTCAGGTGTTCCACATGGATCTACAGGACTTAATGTTTGCCCTGTTGGATTTTGGACTTGCTTTGGTCCTATTCCTTTGTATTTCCCTGTTTGTAACTTTTGGAATGGAAATGTTTATCTTGTGCCATTGTATGTTGGAAATGTTTAACTTTCTTTTCATTTGTATAGGGGCTCACAGCTAAGAGTTTGCCTTAAATCTCAGAGGGGAATTTGGACTTGGGCTTTTCAGCTATGTGGAAACTTTGGCAACTCTTGGAGATGAACTAAATATCTTTTGCATAAATGATGTGCATGAGTCTTTGGGGGGTCAGGGGCAGAATATTATGGTTTGATTCTGGATGTCCCCCAAAGCCTCCTGCAGTCATGGGGGCAGGCTTCTAAAATTTGTGATTAATTTATGGTGCAATGCTGAGATTACGGGTATGAGTGCTACATCCACCCCAGGGTGCATGCTCCTTCATGCTCCTTCTATCATGCTCCTTCCTTTTTGCTCCTCCCTTGTTGCTCTTGCTATTTTCTGCCACCATGAACTGTTGCCCCTGTGCCACGCCACCCTGCCTTGGATCCAGCTGATCAGGAACTGAAATCTCCACAAACTGTGAGCTAAATAAACCTTTCTTTTTTCATTTTGGGCACTAAGTATTTTGTCTCATCCATGAAAGAAAAATAACCAACACCCCCCTCAAAATAAAAAAAACCTGAATGAAAAAACAGGCAACTGAAATGAATAGACACTTCTCAGAAGAAGTATGAATGCCAATAAACACATGAAAAAATGTTCCACATCACTGACCACGAGAGAAATGCAAATTAGAACAATATCAAAATTGTATCTTACTGCAGAAAAGATACCCATTTTTAAGAAACCAAATAATAACAAATAATGGAGACAGTGTGGGAAAAAGGGTCCCATCTACACTGTTGATGGGAGTGGAAAGTAGTATACACATTATGAAAGACAGTATGAAGATTCTTCAAAAAACTAAAACTAGAAATGCCAGTTGACCAAACTATTCCCCTTCTAGGTATCTCCCCAAAAGTTAAAAACATCATATTACAGTGATACAAGCATACCTATGTTTATAGCAGCACAATTCACAATAGCTAAATCCTGGAAGCAGTCTATATGTCTACCAGCAGACAAATAGATAAAGAACATACGTTGTATATACACATAATGGACTACTATAGTGCCATAAAAGATAAATATGAGTCATTATAGGAAAATGGATGCAACTTGAAAATATAATGCTAAATGAAATAAATCAGACACATATTTTTAAGTACCATATGGTTTCTCTCATATAAGAAAAACAGTTTAAATAAACAGCAATATAAAAAACAGAAGAAACTAGGAAGTTACATTCTTTGCAAGTGGTAAAAGGAGCAAGAGAGGGCAGGTGGAAGTGGAGAGCAGCATGTGGAAAGAATAGAGGTGTGTTATGTAAATAGACTAACTTCCCGCAGTGACTGTAACCATTGTATTGCAAGCACAAACAAAAAACATTAATGAGATAAAAATGTGGGAAGGGGACCTAGAGACAGGAAGGGGGAGGAGGGAGCAGAGGGAAGGGTAATAAAGAGTTCAAACATGTTAAGTACATGTACCTACTCCTTAGGGTGAACAAAGCACATAGTACACATTATAATCATGTACCTAAGAAAAAACAATTCCATATCTAATGAACTGAGAGTCCAGGGATTTTGCTAAGACATTGGCATGAACCCTGGGTAAAATCTACATAAAAATAGAAGTGATGGATTCGTTTTCCTTTGATTTTTCATCTATCAATAGATAAGATATTATATTGTGGATTTAAGTAGATTTCAGGCAAATGCCTTAATAGCAATCAAATGCTGAGGCTTCTTTAATAATGACCCCATCCCCAACAGCCATTCTACCTGGGCTAGCAAAGGCACCTGCTCAAGGGTTTTGTTCCAGTAGCCAACTTGACACAACTGATAGACTGAACTGCGTTTTATAAATGTATTTCAGAGTGACAGCTTGTAACACTTGGTGCTTTTATGAAGTTAAAACTGTAAGCACATGGGATAATGCAGTTTGAAATCACCCAGGAAAATAACACTTGGCCTAAAAATAACTTAGCTTCACCCATAACATCAGGCCCAGGGGAGTCAGCCCACCTCACCGAGCTTTTTGTCACTTAGAAAATGATCAAAGAGCAAATGACATAAATAACTTGATGATACTTTGTACACTCAAAGACACCAATCAAATACTAGAGTGTTATCATACTTGTTAATGTTTTTGAATGACCATCAGAACTTAGTTTAGACTAAAGATTCTGATTATGACTCAGTTTCCCATAAAGATTCTTTACCATTGTGCTGGTTAATTTTACGTGTCAACGTGACTGGACTAGGGAATTCCCCACAAGCCAGGGGAACATCACCTCTGGGTGTGCCGGTGCCAGTGTTTCAGGAAGAGCTTAACGCCTGAGTCAGTATTCTGGGTAAAGAATACTGCCATCATCAGCACGTGGGGGCAATATCCAGTCTACCGTGATATGACTGGAACAAAAAGGATGGAGAAAGGGCAAATTTTCTCCCTCGCTTGAGTGGGGTCATCTGCCTTCTCCTGCCTTGAACACTCTAGCCTTCAGATTTGGACTGGGCCTTGCCTCACTGGGTCCCTGGTCCTTAGTGCTTTGCTGTTGAGCTGGAACTATACCCTACATCAGTCTTTCCTGGACTTCCAGCTTGTGCGTGGCACCATGGTCATCATAACCTTGTGATCCAGTCCTTCAGAATAAATCTCCCTATAGATACCTACATATTCCCTGGGGGCTCCGCTCACTCAGTAATGAACACATCAATAGATTAATCCACCCGATGAAGGCACAGCTGTCATGGTCAGCCACTCCCCAAGAGCCCAGGAGTGAGGAACTCCCCCTTCAACACAATGAGCCTTCAGGGGAACGTTCTGTATCACAACCATAGCAGAAAACAATGCTTAACAATTGCCCCAGGATGGAGAACTATGGGCCATTTTCCATCTAAGATTAAGCTTTATTCCTTGAGCTTAGATCTTAAAAAACAAGAAAGTCCGAGCCATTTTCCATCCCACAGACAAGGGAGAGTGTTTTGCTCCTGGATTCCGGGAGAACCACATATGACAGTTCAATGCAAAGGCACTTTAAGGTACCAATTTAGCTATGTGTAATGAAGAGGAAAACTCATCTACTTCTTTTAAATTGAGGAATCTGGATTTAGTGAGTTTTCTTTCAAAATCAGGACACATAAGACACGTACCCAAAATCAGATTCTGATATTCATTTAGAAAGTGAAATGGCCCGAGAAATACCAAAAGAAGTAAAGGTACTCAAGGAAAACATAAACATTTTAATTGCTCAAACCAACAGAGGTTGTCCAATTCTACCAAATAATTCCAGCTATTAACTCCAACAAGACAGCTTGCAGTTATTGTAAGAGGTTTTTTTAAATTTTAGATTCAAATCTCATTTCAAAGATGTCTGTGGGAGTGGGTCACGTACACCGCAGGCGAGCAGCACTTGAAAGCTGCTCCATGATGTTGGTCCAAACCAGGAGGTGAGACTGAGGTGTCAGAAGTCGCTGGACCGCAGCTTAAGCAAGTTAGGCAAAACCCAGAAATACTGGTGTTTAGAGTTGTAAGTGAAAAGGCAGAAGCTGAAAGGGACCCATGGCACCTCGGCGGGGGCAGAGAACCTCCCGCTAAGGGGCCACTCTTCCAAATGCAGACTTAGCTGCCTTGAGTTCTGACCCGAGTTTCCTGGTAGGAAGGAGGTCATTCCCAGCACGTCCCAGTGGACGCAGACAGTGCTGCGACGGGAGGCATCTGAGAAGCTCCCAGTGCCTGGAATGACTGAGGCAGGAGAATGGGAACACGCACATTTTTGCTCTCTTCAGGATGCAACAGCTGCTTCCTTCTGGGAATGCAGAAGGCACCTCCCTAAGAGTCAGCCTGGGCCCAGGAGAAGGCTGACTATGACACAGAGTGGCTAAGAATGTAAGGCAGGAGGGTGTGGACCAGCAGCTGATGCAGCTGCCGGGTATTGTGAAACCCAGCTTTGGGGGATTTCATTTGGCCAGGTTGGGGGAAGTGCTAGAAAAGAAAACCAAAGCAAACAAAAAATGGTGGTTTGAATATTGTGACATGTGAAGACACTAACCGTGTGGATGTGGGACCAGGAGCAGCGCTGCGGGGACTGGCAGAAAGCCTGTTATTTCTCAGAACAGTCCAGACTCCTCATGCCCAAGTGCTTCTGCCTGCTCTGAGGCAGAGCAGACACCACTGCATAGTCACCAGCCAGCCATGCTTCCAAAAGCACGGACTGGTGACCTCTGGAACCGGGGCCACCGGAGCACACCAGTCCACAGGCCGAGTGAGAGGTTCGGTGGGCAGCCCCAGCTGTGCCCACACCTGCATTCCCAGGTACAAAACCACTGAGATACCAAATGCAAATCTAGCCCCTCTGCCAACAACTCTCCCTTAGCACTCAACTACGACACAGAGGGGCAGAGAGTGGTCTACAGATGGCCCTAGATAATTTGGCCAAGTTGGACAGGGGATGAGCAGGGAAACCGCGAACTACAAAAATTCCTTTGCAATACTCTTTATATCAGACAGAGTCTCCCAGAGAAGCCTCAAGGGAGAAATATCTCCATTTTAAATATCTCCACAATGAGGAATATCTAATTTTGTTCATTTCTGTTGATTCTTTAACTGGGTTTAATCACCCTCTTTTCTCCCTTCCCATTTGTATTTCCTTCACTTCTCATATCTCTGTCTCTATTTCCCCTTTTTTCATATATAGGATGTATTTATCACTAATACCTAATTTTTTTCTAGTCTATTTTATGTTTCTAACGTCCTTTTCCTGTTTTAATTGAACAGTGGAAATCTTTTCAAACAAATTTGTATTATATGTTGATATGTTTGCTTTGTAGTTGTCACTGTTACTGGTAGTTATTCTCTCTGCTTAAGGCAGTGCTGAGAATGGGACTTGTCACTTTGAATAGGCTGAGACAACTCACTGAGACCTATCACATCTCGGGGAGCATTGTAAAAAGAAAGACAGTTACAAAAAAAACAAAAACAAAAAACACCACACCCCACACACTAGTGAAAAAGATGTCAATTCCCACAGATGCACAAATCTCAGCATAAAAACAGGAAACCCAAGTGCCTCCAGACATTAATTACTCTAAAACTGATTCCGCACAAACTGACGTGGATGAAATGCCAAAGAACACACACAAAATTGATTGTTAAAGTGAGCAGTAAGTGCAGAGAATGTACAAGTAAACAGCTTAATGAATTAAGATAAAGCAGGACACTGAAGCCATTTCAATAAAAAGATAAGAGAGTCTGAAAAAGAACCAACAGAAGTCCTGGAAGTGAAAAACCTCATAAATAAATTTAAAAACTGCAATTGAAAGTCTCACCAGTAGGCAGATAAAGAAGAAAGAACAGCAGGGTTTGGGGACAAAACATTTAGACAGTAATAAAGAAAAAGAATATACATATTCTTTTGGGTGCAAACAGAATATACAGTATTTTAATATGAACAGAATACATAGAAGCTCTTTGATAGCATTAAAAAAGCAAATTTAAGACTCATTTTTCTAGGAAGAGAAATGGGGAGAAAAGCAAGTTATATCATGTACAGGTACAAATTCTGTGATAAATGTGGTCATTATGTATATCTAAAATGCACCAATAAAAACTAATGGGGAAAAAAAGACTGATTTATCTCAAGAAGGAGTAAATTCAGGCTAGTGACATAGAAAAAATATTCAGTAAAATCATAGTAAAAAATTTCACAAATATGGGAAATAAGGTGGACATTCAGGTACTGAAGGTATTTAGAACCCAAAATATACATAAGCAGGAAAGAATTCTCCACAATATATCACTGCCAAAAGGTAAAAAGTTCAGGAGGAAGAAAAAACATTAAGAGCTATGAGAGAAATGACAAATCACTTATAATTCCAAACCCATCATGGTAACAGCAGGTTTCTCAACAGAAACTCTAAGCCCAGGAGGGCTTGGAATGATGTATTTCAAGTTTTGAAAGAAAATAACTGCCAACCTAGGTTATTGTATCCTGTGAGGTTGTCGTTTAGAGTCAAAGGACAAATAAATATCCTCCAAGATAAGCAAAAACTAAAAGACCACTAGGTCAGCATTGTAGAGTTTACTTAAAGGAATCCTAAACCCAGAAGACAAGCACAACCACAAGAACACAAAAAAGACTAACTCTCATTAGAAGACCCAATAAACAAATGAGAATCAAGAATGAATCCAATGTTAGAAATGCAACAAAATTCTTTTGATAACAGCTGAATTTAAATGGTCTTAGTTCTCTAACTAACTGACACCAATTGTCAGATTGGAAGAAAATAAAACCAAGATCCAACTATATGTTGCCTGCAGAAAACACACCTCATGGAGAGGGAAGTGGCCTGTGAGGATCATTACAGACAATCTGTCAGTCAGGCAAGTGCTGTGGTGCAGCAGCAGGACCTCGTGCCAGCAGGGAAGCCTGGGCTTTAGCTTCCCTCAGTTTCCTGAAAATGGGTTGCTGACCAGTGGGTGGCAGCAGCAGAGGTTGAGGTTCCATCTCTGTCCTGGGTCACTGGAGTAAGTGATGTGATGTATTTGTTTCCTCACTGGATGATAATTTATGAAGCACATTCTTCATCCTAGCATCTGTCTTGTGGACTGAGAGAACAATAGTGGACATACCAAGTGGATATTTTTACTCTACCAGACAGAGAATTGATAAGGCTTAGTGATAACTCGGATGTGAGGCAACCAACTTGTGTTAAGAAAGAGATAAATTCCTTCTGGTACGAGCCTCTCCTTCCATCTGCTTTATCTCAGTGTCTCTGTGTTATTGCACAGTGGTTTTGTTCTACACAGTTTTACCTTATCATAGTCAGCTTGTGGCCAGGATATAAAGTTATCATTGTTGTGCTGGATAAAGCGGGGAAAACTACTATCTTTTACTAATTTTTTATCAAGTTGTACAATATCACCTACAATAGAAAGGCAGTGATTAATAATAAAAAATATGGGATTTGGAATATTAGTGACTGAGAATCTCTTCATTCTTCTTGGAACACTTATTATATTAACACAGAGTTTATTATAGTTGTTATGAACAGTACAAACAGAGATTTTTGTAACTAGAAAAAAACTACAAATATTAGCACATGAAAACAAGAAATGCTGAATTGCTGGGTTTTGCTAATAAAAGAATGTTTAAAAGTGCATGAGTGGCCAAGTGTGGTGGCACATTCCTGTAATCCCAGCACTCTGGAGGCTGAGGCAGGAGGATCACCATGAGTTTGAGC
>PVJX010045183.1:0-12831 GCA_004027295.1 Dolichotis patagonum | reverse complement strand
TGGGATCCAGGGATCTGGGTATCTCTTAGGAGGTGACCATATTTGGTACAGCAAGTCGGGGGAGTTTCCTTCTACTATCTCTGAAGGCAGATACTTTTATCGCCGTTTTGCTTTGTCCTGATTAACGGTGTTGCTCTATTCAATACTCTGTGTTGATGTGTTCTATAATGTTGTGTATTTCTTTGATTTTGCTCTACCTAGTAGAAGAACAACTATTGTGAAGACAACGAGATATACAATGTTCCCTGTTACTGTTGTCCTGGTGCCCTGCTGTGATGTTCTGTACCAACTTCACTATACTGTCTCAATTGGCTTTATTCCATCCTGGTTTTTTGTAACTGTTTGCAGCCTCACTGTGTGTTCACTTTGTATGCCTTAATTTTGTAACATGAACAGCTATTTCTGGGAGGACAGTATATGGTTTGTCAACTAATGATTTATGGTTTTTTTTTTTTGAGGTTTTGTATTGTTTCTACCTTTTTTTTCTCTTTAAATAAAATTTAAAAAAAAAGAAAGAAAGTGGGGCTGAGCCATTGAGTTTATACCACTCTAAGAGTCTATTGCTGGCCTGACTGACCACAGCCCCTGACCCTGGACATCTCCTGTGTTTGTCCCTCACCCAGTCAGCGTGGGAGTTTATCACTGGGTACTGTGAGATGGAGCCAACCCATGGGTGGTCTAAGTACCAGGTTTAGTTGGCCCCTCCTTAAAACTGCATACCATTGTGGATGCCCTCTCCAAGGGATACGCGAACACCTAGACTAGAGTCACTCATCAGCTGTCACAGTGCACAGCATCCAGGGTTTGTTCCACTGCAGTGTTTCTCTCTGAAGGCCTCTGAGGTCACTCATTTTCCCTGTGTCTCTGTAGATTTGCTTTTTCTTTCTCTTGCCCCAAGCCAGGAGCTAAGAGCCAGGACACAGGGAGAAAGTGCCGGTTGCCCTTGCTTTTTCCACATTGTAGTCTGTCTCTTCAGTTTCCCGGTAGGCTCCAATTGTTTCCTTCAGACCCTTCCTGGACCCCAAGGACAACTTCCTTTTTTCTTTTCTGCCCCAAGTCGTTGTTTTCCAGTGTCTAGATTACAAACCTTGGAGCAGCTGGTTTACTGCTGTTTACTACTCCACCACCCTCCCAGTAGAAGTAGTACCTCTTCATAGATACTACCACCCTGCTGACTGGTCACATTTAGGAAGACAGACATTCACGCAATTGGTTCTTATTTGTATGGCTGAAGTGAAAAGAGCTTTTTAGAAAAGACACTGGACAGAGAAGACACAGGAAATCTTCTGTTCTTCCAAACAGAAATATGGACAAGAGCTAGAACCATAAACTTTGATTTAGGAATTTTCACATTTTTGTTAAGATTATCAACCATAATCATATTGTCTATTTGTCTCAGCTGTTTAGTTTTAATTTCTCAGACGCCTCCTATTGGAAGTGTGTCATCACTTCAGTCCCTGCTTTTGGAATTGCATTCACTTTCTCATATACTTACTATAAAAGGTTAACTGATGGACCTTACCTTACGCTTGTTCATGGAAATCCAGACCACAAAAGCTCCCCTCAACGAGCCCTTGGTGTCTTTATTTTATATCGAAGCCATCTTCCCAGTCAATGAGCCTCCTTAAAAGATTAATGTAGTTTGAACTTTTATAGAGGAATATCATTTGTGCGCTGTCATATTTAGCACAAATGGTGCTTCAGTCACAGCTCAGTAATATTCCAGCATATTATTTCCAAGGCATTGAGAGTTTAAAGAATTATTGAAGGGCACACTGTACTCATTTGGTAATAAGGCAGAGAGCACAGCCGTCTACATATGAGTTCAGCAAATGGAATCTCTGGCTAATTTCATTGCACGTAGCAAAATAGTTGTGATAGTGACCCAGGTAAAATATCCCGAAGGAGGAAAGAGATGAGATACATTTTTTATTATAAGACTCCAAGAATTATTGAAGAAAAAGTCTTAGGAGTTGAGGGCAAAATGTTAAGGAATCATCTTTTAATATCTAATGTGTACCCTTGACACTGTGATTTGTCAGCCCTGGGGTAGGGCTGCAGCCTTTGCTTGGCTGTGATTTGTCTCCAAAAGCTGCCAACCTACACAGGAACTGTGTAACATTGGGATGTTGTAGCAGCTGAAATGAAGGACTCGTGTCATTCGGAGAAAGGCCGTCACAACACCGGAGCCCAGGTGTTTGGTGAGAAAATGTCCTGCTTTTGGCAGTTTCGTAAAGAATGAAGGTGAGACTAGTTTGATTTTTGAATCGACAGATATGTTTTAAAGGAAGAAAAGATCATTCTTACTGTCAGATGTCTCTGAATAGCATTTTAAACATCCCTGTAGGTATGCTAATCAGCAAGAGACTCTGCTGTCATGAAAAGCCCCTTTCACATGCGTTGCTCAGGTGTCTGCCTTCTCTTCTTTATTAAATGAGCCATTCTAAGCAATCATAGCATTTATATGTTCTAGCAATGAGAAACTTGAGAGCAGAGATTATCTTATCTCCTGTTTCCAAATCACGGAGGGCATCATTATAAGAACTAACTTATTCAAAACACAGTAACAGTTTCTTCTGGTTATTAAAAGAAATTCTTGGACATCAGAATTAACTTACTGCGATGTTTTTGAGAATACTTGGTTATGCATGTTAGTCTGAAAAAAATCCAACCCTTAATTTAAAAAGCAGTGACTCCATTTGTATTTTGCTTCTATGTCTTTTTCTTTTTTTCCATTCGTATTTTGCCACTGTCTTTTTTTTTTCTTTTTTTGTATTGGGGATCAAACTCATGACCTCGCACTTGCCAGGCAGGTGCTTATGCAACTGAGCTAAATTCCTGCCCCTTCCCCACTATGTCTTAATAACTTCTCCTCCACCTCCTAGCCCTCTACCCCATCTCTCTGTCTCTGTTTCTAGTGACCAGAACAATATCAGTTTTGTAGGAGAATGTCCCTAGAGTAGCATCTCCATGTTACTTACTAAAATAATGCAGAATTTTTCAGCAACATTTTGGTATCTCCCAAAACTCGGGGAAAGCAAGCAAAAGTACAAGTAGCACATAAAACTCTTTAAATTTTAGACTAGATACAAACTCAATGAAAACTCTAACAAGTATACAAATGCCAAAAGCAGTTCATCTGACTATTGCTGAAGTGACAATGTGCCAAAATACTTAAAAGTATAAAAAAGAGGTTTTAACAAATTTTCTTAAAATACAGTTTCCATATTATACTTCATATCTTATGAATAAGAATGGAATTTTTTCAGGTACCTTACTCTTCCTAGGTATCCTGTGTTGACTTCTGCAACCAACAGATTGTTTCCCTGCCTGTGTCATTGACTAAAGGTGACCAGAGGACTTTTCAAGAGTTGGTAAACATGAAACTCAGAACAGTGGTTCAGACGTGTTCTCTTCCACACTAGATATAAATGACCAGAGTACACAGAAGTGTGGGGGGTTTGGACATCATTTTGCAACCACTATGGGGAACCAGACTTAAAAACCAAAGTGGACAGAAGGGGAAAAACTTGCCCTTGATAACATTATTGAGATCGAGGGCCAATTTAGCTTTATTTCTCTGTAGCATACCTTTTTATGTTAGGGGGTGTTTTTTTCTGTCTCTGAACAAAGCTAGATTTGAAGATTAGATACAATTTTCTCTTTCATTCTTGGCCCAGATGGCAGGCTGCAAGAACTTAATTTCTTGTCTCTTGGTAGAAATTGAGAACTGTCAGCTCTTAGAATTTCAAGTAATTCAGTCAAGTGACTGTCGACACTGTAGATTTGGGAATAGTACTACCTCTGGTTTTGTTTTGTTTTGTTTTGTTTTATTTTTAATAATTATAACATATCTCAATATTCATAGGCTTTCCTTAGAGAAAACCAGCAGGTGCTGCCCTGTGTCTGACAACATGGACTTGTTTACAGACCAAGGATCTCCAAGGATATCGCTTGGAACCTCTGGAGCTCCTGAGGACAGGTTCAAACATCAGGGAACATTTGGGGAGCTATACCATGAGATGCTGCCTTGAGGGAGGTTTGACAGTAAGAGAATGATAACATGTAACAGAGGGAAATTAGCACAAAACTGAATTTAAATTGTCTATGGTACTCCAGGGAAAGCTTTTAAAGCTCACAGATTCAATTCATCATAGGGCTAGAGAGAGAGAAAAGATATGCTAATAAACAAAATACTAAGATGGTCTCCAAGTTTTCCTAACTTCTCCACCTCTACATACACACTGCATAATCCTCAGTATTAAGAACTGTGTGGATTTTCTCCCATAATCAGACTATGTTAAATGGTCCAACCAACTGTAAGAAAGGGAGATTACCAACATGTACATAATCTACTGATCTGACAGCTTTAAAGGCTGGAAGTTTTCTCTGGCTTGTGGAAGAATAATTCCAAGATTCAGAGCATGAAAGAGTTCAGTTTACCACCACAGGACAGAAGCTATAAGGAGCCACATGCCAAAGAGATTAGGTGGGATCTGGTAGCTGAGAACAATCCCCTGCTGACAGCAAGCAACAAAATAGAACTATTAGTGCTGAACTACAAACCACTCAATTGTACCAACAATCAGGATAAGGTTAGAAGTTAATTTTGCCCAGAACTTCTATATAAGAACCAAGCCCAGGAGGAAGGGAAGAAAAGGGGATGAAATGAGAATCAAGATGTGTCATAGAAAGCTAGGCATGATGGCACATGTCTGTAATTCCAGCACTTGGGAGGCTGAGGCACGAGAACTGCTATGAATTCAAGGCCAGCCTGAGTTACATAATCTATTCAAGGCCAGCCTAAAGTACATACTGAGACCATATTTCAAAACTAAAAGATGTGCTATGTACCATACCAACTCTCCATGATCAATTTAACCATTATGTACCATGAACACATACTCATAAACATTTAAAATTTTTAAATTTTATTTATTTATATATATAAAATAATTGCTTTAAGCCACAAAAAGGGAACTTAGACCAGCTGACATCTTGATTTTAACCTTGGGTTCTTCATGAATAGAGAACCCAGCCACTCCATGATGGACTTCTGAGTTATAAAACTGTGAATTCATAAGTAGTTGTTGTTTTAAGCGTCTAAATGTAGCTTGTTCCACAGCAAAAAAAATATAATGAATATGTTTGTCAAATCAAAATAGCAAACACATAACCGGGGATATAGTTCAGCAGAACAGCACCTGCCTGGCAAGCAAAAGGTCCCCAGTTCAATTTCAGGGACCAAAAAACAAAACAAAAAAAAATTAGTAGACACAGAAAAGTATTTTGGGAGGAACAATGGAGAACAAATACGCAGAGGTAGAGCTGAATGTGCGAAGCCCGCTGAAGAGAAGATTCTGCACACATTAGTGTAAAGTAGCAAACAGTATCAGAGATCAGATCTGCACATCTTGATTTTAAGTATCAATATCTGAGTTTTTTATAGGATATGTTATCCAACACAGAAAACATAAAATCACATAGGAATTGACATAGTCCATAACTTATATCACCCACCTTTTCTGGAACATTGACAACAATGTTTGGTAATGAATAACCATAATTTATAAGTTCACTTATAACTCAGTTCATTAAGTATGGATTTAATGGAGATATATACACATATATATGATTGTGATAGATATTTGCTGATAACAGGACAAAACATGCAAGAAGAACCTTGTGATTTACCATCAAGTCTAGCAGAGTCTTTGCTCAGGAAATGGGCTTATTTATGTGAGGTCAGAAACCTGAGGTGAGCCACATATGGAGGTGCAGGCCTATAATCCCAGCACTCTGGGGGACTAAAGCACGAAGATCACAAGTTCAAACCTGGAGTGGGCAACTTAGTGTCTTAGTAAGAGCCTCCTGTTTCAAAATAAAAGAGGGCTGTGGATACAGCGCAGTGTGAAATCTCTGAGTTCATTCACCTCTGCGGGGGTGGCGGTGGGACCTGATGCAATGGAATAAGCTACTTTTTGTGTCTCTTAGTTTTCACATCAACTCCTATACCAGTTGCCTTTCGTTTTTTATTTTGGCTTTATGTTATTTTTACTGAGTAACTTTGGACTATTCTACCAACTAGAGATTGACAGATTAAGTAGTGGTACACAGAGGAAGTTTTGTTGTTTACTAAAAAATTATATCTGATAATGTATGGTTTTGTTTTGGTATCGGGGATTGAACTCATGACCTCATACTTACCAGGCAGACACTTAAGCTGCTGAGGTAAATCCCCAGACCAAATGTATGGTTTTATATGTGTGAATCTGGAAATTTTTATTTTAAAGAATAAAGTGAAACTCTCTCTCAAAGAGAGTTGAATAGACATTTGTTGAAGCATTTGTTATGGCAAAATAGACTCAAAAGTATGCTTTGCCAACAACTCCCAGCCTGCCCAAGTATCAATATCCCACAGAAAGGTATGTTTGTTAGAACTGATGAACCAACTTGGCATTACTTTTACCAAGAGTTTATAGTTTAGATTACAGCTTTTGCATATTCTGTGTGTGAACAAATGTATAATGACATGGTATCACACAGAACAGTTTCACTGCCCTGAAAATCCTCCAGGAATCGCTTACTTCTCTGTACCTTGCATTAGCCCCTGGTAACCACTGATTTTTTTGTTGCTCTGTGGTTTTGCCTCTTCCAGAATGTCCCGTACGGTTGGAATCATAGTGTGTGCCGCTTTCAGATTGGCTTCTTCCACTTGAGAGTTGCTTTTGAAGGCTTGAAAGTTCATTTCTTTTTAGAGCCAAATAACATTCCATTCTCTGGTTGTATTAGAGTTTATTTAATCAGTTCACCTAAGGAAGGATGTATTGGTTGCTTCCAAGTTTGGTATTTATTGATAAAGTGACTAAAAATATGAGTTGAGATCTGCATATGGACATGAATGTTCAATGCCTTTGGGCAAAAATTCAGCAGCACAATTGCTAGATCGTGTGAGTAGAGTATGCTTAGTTTTGTAAGACTCCCAAACTATCTTTTAAACAGCTGTATCATTTTCCATTCCTGCCAGTAATGAATGATAATTCCTGTTGCTTCACATCCTCACCAGCATTTGGTGTTGTCAGCTCTCTGGGTTGTGGCCATTCTAAAAGTTTTTTCATTTCTCTGAAAACTTTTGCTGTAAGCAGCCTGACAGTATGTTAACATACATTTGTTTCCAACAATAATAGAAAAATGCCCCAAAGACTTATGATGGAAGCACCTCATGTAAGACCCGCTTTTACTCGTTGCTCTGTGAGCTGAATTAGTCTTTTTTCCACTTTTTACTCTATATTGGTACATATTTGCATTACATAATGATTATATTTCTTGTGTGGAGTTGATGCATGCATACATAATGTATCTCAAATTTTTTCTTACTCTCATTTCCATCCCCTGCCTTCTCTTCCCACCATCTTTTGGTCCCTTTCCTATTTGAAAAAGATCTATCTCCCTGCTTCCTTTTATCTATCTTTTATTTTCCTCTTTATTTATATTTTGGGGTTCCTATATAAGAGAAATCACACAATAGATAAGCTTGTGTGGCTGATTGATTTTACTTAACATTATGGTGTCAATGTTAATCCATTTCCCAATAAACAACTCATTATCTTTCTTTACACGTGGTAGTGCTCCATTGTATACAAATATTACATTTGCCTTATCCATTCATCTGCTGATGGACACAGAGGCTTGTCATGGTTTATGTCAGTGGCCCCCAAGCCTCATGAATTATGGACTGCACCAAATCTAGCGTTTGTGATTGGCTCCTTCTCCAGCACTCAGATTGGTGGTGTGAGTGTTTTACCTGCCCAGGGGTGGAGCCAGAATATGATGTAAGGGTGGGAAGAAGGGTGTCTCTCTCTGCTGGTTCACACCTTGCTGTTTGCGGCTACAGTGAAAAGCAGCCGCCACGCCACCCTGCCTTGGAGCCAGCTGAGTATGGACTGAAACCTCTAAGAACTGTAAGAAATAAACCTTTCCTTCCTTCATTTTGGGTGTAGGTTATTTTGGCCCAGTGAAGAGAAAAAAGTAACTAAGACAAGGCTGCTTCCAAGATTTGGCTTTTATGAATCATGCTGCTATAGGTATGCATGTTTCACTGTAATGCGATGTGTTTAACTCTTTGGAAGATAACCAGAAAGGGAAGGAATTAATAATTTTGTTTTCAAGAGATCTCCGTACTGACTTTCATCATGGTTGTACTAGTTTACATCCCCACCAATATAATTAAAAATTGTTCCCTTTTCCCCACAGCCTCACCAGTCTTTGCTATAGGCCGATGTCTTAATGAGAGCCATTCTTTCTGAAGTAAGATGGAATCTCAGTGTTGTTTTAATTTGCATTTCTCTAATGGCCTGTGATGATGAACATTTTTTCAAGTAATTATTGGCCATTTATATGTCTTTTTTTGAGAAGCATCTATTCCTTTCAATTTTCCATTTTTTATTAAGTCTTTCGCTTTTGGACATCAAATTTTTTTAAGTTCTTTATATATTCTAGATATTGTTCCTCAAGATGGGTCGAAGATCTAAATGTTATAACAAACAATCTGCTGGAAGATAAAACAGGTAAAACTCTTGAAGACACAGGCCTAGGCAAGGACTTTCTGAATAATTTTTGTAGACTCATTTTACAAGTACAAAAGCTTACACAGAGAGAGGAGTGAAGGTGTCTTGTTCACCACTAGCAAACTGATAATTCACAGCTAGTGCCTCTGACTGTTACCCTGATCTGTGTACCCGATATGGGAGGGTCATCTATTTTTATTGTTATCCATAAATCAACAAAGAGGATACTCACTGTGTTCTCATGGTGCTACATTAAGAAAATACCTATGGATCCAGGTATGGTGACACACACTGGTAATCCCTGTACTCAGGAAGCTGAGGCAGGAGAATCATCATGAGTTCAAGGCCAGCCTGGGTTACGTAGTGAACACAAGGCCAACCTGAACTACCAGCAAGACTCAGCCTCAAAAAGAAAATAAATATATAAAAATTTAAAAATAAAAATAAATAATAAAAAAGAAAATCCCTCTAGAATCCATTTTCAAGAATAAGCTTTCTCTTATAGAAATAATATGAGGAGAAACACTGAGAATGAATATGAAAGCCACTCCTGTTTAAGATGGAGATAGCTCATTGTCTTAACCCTTAGACTACAAAAAGTAATAACCTTTATTCACTTTCCTCTCCTTTACAGTAATAGTAAAAAATAACAAACACCTAAACTGTGAGCCTGTTTTAAAAAAAAAGAAACTGAAGAGACTTTATGTGCATATTTTGATCTCTTATCATTTTTCCCCAAAGGATTCTTCAGAAAGACTAAACTGAAAAGAATTCTGGGATGTTGGAAAGCTGACAGGTCTTTGGACAAAAACAGTTGAGTAATTTCAGAAGCTTATCACTAACTCCAGTGATCTAAACTGAAATACAGACTAAGAATCCCTTATTCAAAATGCTTGACACTAAGTTTTGAACTTCAAGTTCCCTCAAATTTTTTTAATGCCTGCATATACATAATGATATATACTGGAGATAGGACTTAAGTCTAAATATTATATTAATTTTTGTTTTGTATATACTGTGTATATATAACCTGAAGGTAATTTTATACAATTACCTGCATTTTTACTGCATTTTAACTGCAACTTGATAAATGAAGTCAGGTTTGAAATTTTCTACCTCTGGCATCAGGTTAGATTGAACCCAAGAGTCCTGGAAATGCAAGAAACCTCCAGTCACTTTTTACTTTTCAAGACAAAGTCTTCTTAGGTCACTAAATGCCATGGGCTGGGTGTGAACTTTCAATATTCTTGCCTCATCTCCTAGAGTGCTGGGAATACATGCATATGGAATCATGCCTGGCTGATGCTACTTATTTATGTGATATTTTTTACTCAGGGCTGGGAGGCAAAGAGCTTCCTAAGAGAAATTAATGGGCACTTCAGAACAATACCTTGGACTTGATAGATTATATATTAAATGGCCCATGTAACTCTTCAACTTGCAATCCTCTTGTCCGTAACCCTAACTCTAGCCCTAACCCAGGTCCTGGAATTACAGGCATATGCCACCATACAGACCTGCTTTTAACCTCGCAGTTGAGCCTTCCTCTTGACTTGTGTCCCTTGCTGACTGTTCAGCTGTCCTGAAGCCTTGTTATACTGCACAGAGGTTCCCACATGGCTGCACTGGGCCTCCAGTCAACCTCTCCTATATCCTTGAATCCAAAACTTCGGTTCAAATTCAAATTGTTCTATAAATTGCTTGTGTGTTGACTCTAATAACTAAAACTGTAAATTAGATAAGGCTTCAAAAAAGGCACTAGATTATCTACCAATATTTTTAAAACTTAGAAATGTTGTTATTAAAACACAGCTAACTGGATCTCCTGGCTTATTATACATTCATGTATCATTCAACAAGACATTCAGAGGAATACTTCACCGGGGGTTCCAACACCACAGAGGGTGCTTATAGACCTGTAGATGCTACAGCCTACCACACACCTAGGCTGTGTGGTCCAATCTATTGCTTGTGAGCTACAACCCTGTATAGCACATTACCATGCCAAATACTGTAGACGGTTGGGATGCAACAGTAACCACTTATAAAATGGCTGCAATGGCACTAGGCAATAGGAATTTTTCAGCCCTACTGTAATTTTATAGGACTATAGATGTATCTGCCGTCCAGTATTGACAGAGACATGGTTGTACAGTACATGACAAGTGTCATATTACTGTTCCCTTTGTTCCTGGGTAAGGCTCTGCTTTCAGTTTCACTCTGAAAGTTCTCAGTTCGCTTCTCCTCCTTACTGTGGGTATTTACTCCTGTTAGGACTTAAGGATTTCTTTTCCTTTTCTTTTCTATCTTTAACTGCACCCTGACAAAAGTGGAGTCTCCTGGGACGTAGCAGATAATATGTTTTTGTGGGAACGATATTCTGTGTAGACAGTCTTAGGTTTGTCACATATGAGTGAAGGGATTCCTGACAAACTTACATTCATCCTGTGGGAGGATTCACTGAGACCCTGCACATAAAACACACAATACTGCATGGAAAAACAGATGTGGAATTGGTAAATGTTTGATTTCAGTTGAGCCATTAATTTCTGTGTCTTAGCTTTTCATCTTTGACATAGCAGTGATAATAGAGTAGCCGTACATAGAAGTGAGATGGAGTATGCAGGGTATATGGGATCAGCGAGCATTCTGTAGACAGGCCTCACCAGGATCAACACAGAGATGACCTCCTGAATAGAAGTCTGATGATTCTGTGATTCTTAAAAACTCACACTTGGAATGTACCCTTTAGGTTAGGAAATGCAGTGGCCTTTGTTTTTCCTGTGAATGATGTATCATGAATGTGTGTGATTGTCCCAAAGTCCCCTATTCATAGACCAGTGTCTTCTAAAGTAGGGCAGATGCCACTGCAAGCTGCACTTACCTAGATTAGTGTTTTCCCACATGTGTGCTGGGGAGGGTTCAACATACTTAATCAGTGGTATATGATGTGGCAGACAAGTGGTCAAATAAGCGTTCAGATTATGGGGTACGCACAGTTAGACAGATTATTTTGAGTTAGAATACCTTATAGATTTCAACGTTGAAACACCCATCATGAACCTCCAAAAAGGCATTGTATCCAAAATTCACAAAGCTGATTTAAGTGTGCTACCTTTGCGGACATGTGTCCTTAAGAATACTCATCAAGAAATGCTGCTCCCTGTATGTCCCCTTGCCGGCCACACTGGTGTTTAGGAACAAATCGTGTTAGCCCTAAAGTCAACCCTGCAAGCAGTAGTTGGCCTAGAATGCACCACAGAACCAAGATCCTTTAAAACACAGACTCCAGACCGCATCAGGCCAGAATCTCCAAAGTGGGGCACTGATATCTGCCATCTTTTAAAAGCTCTGACACCCAGCCAGCGTTGAGGACAACTGCTGAAGAACCTTCACGTGCATCCTCAAAACACCACTCAATCTGGGCATGGGCACGTGACTTGATATAAACGTTTCCAGTTCATAGTTGAGTCCTATCCACTCTTCCTTAAAGTCCTTTCACACTTCATGGTCTACAAGTGGCCAGAAACTACAAGGCCACTAAACCACACAAGGGTCTGCATGAGTTCTGACCTGGAGGTTGACTATGTCCGTTATGTAGCACCATACTTAGAACTCATTTAACACTCAAAGTAATTTTGTGAATGGGCAGCATTTTCGACTTAGTAGGTCAGTTATAAATAATTCTATATTTATCTTACATATTGGAATTCTGACAGAGACTGTATTATAATTAGCAACATAATCTCTTTACCCATTATATCCTTCTGTACTACTAACAGAGCATTGTCTAAAATTTAGTCATGATTGAATGGTGCTTAACAACTTTATTCAGCAGTCTTTGAAACATTAAAATATTCTAACCAATTGTGTTGAAGCAGTAAGTGACTCTAACAATACACAAATTTACTCCCTTGTAACTGTGGGGGTTAGGGATCTAAAATCAAGTGTTAGAAGGACTATGTTTCTTCAGGGGGCTTCAAAGACAGTTTACTTCCCTTACTTTTTCAGCTTCAAGAAGTGTCTGCTTTCTTTGGCTTGTGGCCCCTTCTTATATCATTCCTACCTCATGTTTCCACCACCCTTTCTCCTACTATTAACAATGATCTTCAGCCACCCCAGGGCGGGGAAACAAGAAGCCAGAGCGTTTCCTGAGATCCGCGCCATGTTGGAACTTAGGGCGCCGAGCCAACCAGTAACCAGCTTGCTGCCTACCGGGGCGCAGGCTTAGAATCAAACATACCACATCTCCCCCCCCCCCCCG
>PVJX010045182.1:0-12849 GCA_004027295.1 Dolichotis patagonum | reverse complement strand
AAAAAAAGAAATATGTAATGAAATTTTTAGGATGAAATGATATCTGAGGTTTGTTTTAAAATCATCTGGTGAATATGGAGGCTAATGAGTGGTTTTGAATTAACTATTGAGTCTAAGTCATTGATTGTATTATTTCGCTTTTGTATATGTTTGAAAGTTACCATAAAATGTGAGAAAGTTTAAAAAATGAAGGAAGGGATATTTGAAGAGAAATGACCCAGAAGAGAAGGAAAATTAACGCAAGTGCCTAATATATGCCAGATATTTTCACATTTAAATTCTGATGAACCTCATAAGCCTTTAAGATTCATATCACCATTTTGTATGTATGTTATTTATGTATTTCTTTATTTTGGAGCATTGGAAGATAGAATCCAATGCTTTTGTACTGAGCTATATCCCACCCCCACCCCTGCTTTTTAAACTTGAGACAGGGTCTTGCTAAGTTGCCCAGGCTGGGTTTGAACTTGGTGTCTGTGTTTCATTGTCCCAGAGTGGTGGAATTGCAGGAGTGCTACACCAGAGCCAACTCATATGCCCGTTTTAGACATTAAGGAATAATTCAGAAGAGTTACATAATTTTTCCAGTGTTAAAAGACATGATACACTGTAAAAAATAATTAGCATTGTGGGTCAAGCAGACTTGGGTGCAAATCCAGCCTCTGCTATTTATGTGTGTCATCTTGGACAAATTAAATGACTATTGAAGTTGTAGAAAAGATTATCATTTTTCATCTATAAAATGGGGCTAATAAAAAGCACTATCTTGGCTTATTGACCAAATGGATAAAGGGTCTTGAGACAGTATGTATATAGCACAACTGGCAATGACTGGGCCTTCATAAAGGAACATTCCAGAGACAGTGAATAACAGCATTATTACAAGAGTAGGTAACGAATGGGCGTTAAAAACATCTGACTCCAAAGCTTAGGCCCATGTATGATACTATACTGTTGTAGGATTGATAAACTTTGTTTCCCTTATCTTTTTGGAAGCATCTGCGCACAGTTGGTTATAAGTCCTGCCCACCTTCCTTTGGTTTGCCTTGGTGATTCCTGAGTCCTCACCCTAATGTTCTGACATAAAATGCTGTGGGTGAAGGAGACGTTCGTTTCTGTCTAGTAGCCCAGTTGGAGCCTGGGTTACAGCTAGAAAACTCAACCTTAAAAGAGGGTCATGACTCCTACACCTCCTCCTAGGAGGGGGCCAGCCAAACTGCAGCGCTGTTTTATGATTCTGAATGCAAGAGACTGAGTGTTAAGCCTAAGAAAACAGGGTTAGTATTCTGAGTAACTAAATTAAAGATAACAAAATGCAATGTAGTAACCATTGTTACCCTCTTAAAGGTTAAGAGCTGTTAGAATAATTCTGTTTCGAATTCATGTCTTTAGCTTTGTAGACTACAATAAGTTAGTATAAAGTAATGCAGAGTGATGGGAGCTAGCAGATAATCTGAGCATTAAATTTAGTGTGTGTGTGTGTCTCCAGCTTTCAAGGCATGAAATTTAAGACTATTTAAGAATCCTGCAAGATTGCTTAATTATCATCTCTCCTCCTCCCCAATCAGTCTTACTAAGATGCTGAATCATTGAGCTGATACTCTGCAGCTCTATCGAAGCAGGCTTGCACTCCGCCATCCTTCCACAATTTTCTGATGACTTCCACCAGTTCAGGAGGCATGGTCCCTTCCTCAGTTGAGTCAGCCAGGTTGTTGAGCTGTCGCCCATCATCCTGAAATGCAGAAACCTGTGTGAGAATGACATAGGTGTAATGGCAACCTTTGATGAAGATTCAATTTAAGGAAACATACAATTAACTTTTGAGTGTGCTCCCCAGATGTAGAGGGGTGGTAATGTATCAGCTTGGAAATTCCTATGGAATAACAAAGGTCCCAAATCCTCCTTTTCTGGTGTTTCCAGCTTTCAAATTTAATTTGAAAGTAGACTACCACAAAATGTAGGTCCTTTGCTGCAGAAAGGGTCCAAGTTTAAAGACTAGATTGACCATGAAATTGGCAAGATGGAAGATAGGAACCCATCACATTTGTTCTTTTCAGTGATTCAAATTTAAGGCAAGGCCAATACTAGAACTAGGGATTTAGCTTATTAAAAGTTGGACAGCCAAGGCAAAAAGCCCACAGGGAACAATTTAAGTAGCAAAAGAAGACAAAACTGCAGAGAAAGCAGAGAGCAGACTTTGTAAACATTCATTTTAAAGGTGCAAGTTGCTTACTTTTGCAGAACTGAGATTTGAAGCTCAGCAGATAAAACTTTAGTTACACAGAACTTAGTCTTACCCAACTTTATTCATAGTTTATTGGCCTCTGGTTCAATTTCTTCTCATTAGTCTTGCTTTAACCATGTAATATCACATACCGCACAGCCTGGATCAGCATAGTCAATGCCCAGTGTGGACA
Source organism: Dolichotis patagonum (assembly GCA_004027295.1). Lineage (NCBI taxonomy): Eukaryota > Metazoa > Chordata > Mammalia > Rodentia > Caviidae > Dolichotis > Dolichotis patagonum. The sequence goes on along the minus strand of PVJX010045182.1, from coordinate 10,432 downwards.
TGGCGCGGATGATAGCCAGGATGGATTGTAACACGTTCCCGTAGATGATAGACTTGAACTCTAGGCATTCTTCTGGTGAATAGCCATCCTGGTGAATGATCCTTAAGGGGCAGACACCTGGCTTTTAGCTGGACCTAAGTAACCAAATCTAAGAGACTGAGAATCTAAGGAGATTTAAAGGATTGTAAAAACCCTTCACAAAGTGGAGTATTAAGGGGTTGAGGCACTGTGAATCAGTTCCTTTAAAATACCTGGGATGCTTGAGGCTAAAGAGCCTGTTGCTCTTAAATACCTCCACAGTTTCATTAATGACTCCTCCCTTAGGGCCTCCCAAGTCCTTTGGAGCTTTGTTTCTACTCACTTCATCTGCTTGACAATAGTGCTCTTTCCTGACTCCCCAGCACCTGGAAGGAGAAATGCTTATGCTTCCAATTTCCACCAGTTTCCCCCCAGCATTTTAAAAAAACAGCAATGGTTCCTGCTCTCAATTTCTGGCATCTTGAGGTCATGTCATTTGACCTGGATTGATTGGTTGGTTGATTAATTTGTTTTTGATTTTTTTGGGTGGTTGAACCCAAAAAAATCTTATTGTATGCTAGGCAAGTATTCTACCATAGAGCTACATACCCAATCAGTGTTTTTAGCATTTGATTTTAAGATGGGATCAAATCCAGATCCTCACGTTAGGCAAGCACTCTTAACACTGGGCTACATCCCCCCAACCCTTTTCATTTTGAGATGTGGTTTCACTAAGTTGCTCAGACTGGCTTTAAATTTTTGATCCTCCTCCCTCAGCCTCCTGAGTAGCTGGGATTACAGGTATGAGGCACTGTACCTGGCAGTGACCTGGTTTTAGAGTAGAGTTTGTTTAACTTTAGCACTATTTACATTTTGGTTTGGATTTCTCTTTTGTGGGAACACTGTAGGATGTTTAGCAGCATTCCTTGCCTTTATCCACTAGAGGCCAGTAGCATCCCATTCTCCTAGTTGTGACAACAAGAAGTGTCTCCTGACATTTCCAGTTGTCCTTTGGGGGTCAAAAATCTGTCCATTAAGAACCAGTGATAGAATCAGGGAAATCCCTTTAACAGTTCCTTGCTACCCAATTTTTTTTTCTTCCTACCCATTTTTGACTCAGGTGAATAATCTTGGGTAGTACCAAAGAGACCTTACTTCCTTGAAATATTTTTTCATTATCTTAATGATACCATTATTTGACCAAAATGCCCTATGTCCTCATGCATATTCCCCCGTATTTCCCTCAGCCCTCTCTCTCTGTCTCCACTACCTTGATCCCTTCACTCCCCACTTAGCCTGTGCTTTTCACCTTCTTACGCTGCTTGTTCTGAAGCTAGAAGTGTCTGCCTTGGCTTGAGAGATCCCTGAGGGACCCTGTCAGCTCCATTTCTCTCTATGTAACTCCTGAACTCTTTGATGTGTCCTTGGGCTGTGGCACAGATAAGCTAGGAGAAAGAATGCCCTAGCCTGGTACTCTAAAAATCAATCTGACTATGGCCTCAGAAACCCACCCCATATTCTTTTGTTATACGGGACCCATGTGTTATAGCTAGCCTAGTTCTGTGGTAATGTTGGTAGGTTTTGTTTCTTGTTTTTCTCCCCTAAGTCAGGTGTCACAAAGTTATTTGTCTGGTTCTATTTATTGCCATGATCAGTTTCCCTGGTTGACCCGCTAAGATGCTTCTGTTTTCTTAGCACAGACCAGTGATCTGCTTTAAAGCTCATCAAGTTAATGAACTGCCCATCTGGCAGAGGCTTTCTAGGTAATTACTAATTGAAAACCAGGAAGGGACTTATGTGGCTAAAGATTCCATTTCTCCCTCAGTGATCCCTACTTCCAAAATTTTTACAAAAAGCAGAAAGGAACCCACGTACTTCACAAGAACCAGTGGGTCTATTGCTGGGTCTCTGTGTTGGGATTGTATGATGGGACTTCTGTTTGAATCCATTGGTGAAGAAAGGTCCTATTCTCTTCTAATTCCTTGACCCAGAGTCCTCTTACTGTAGATTGGGTGTCCACATAGCCAAGGCTCTTGGTATTTGCCAAACCAAAAGGAGGTATTGATTGGTTACATTTGAAAATAGGTCTACCTTGGACCGTGTGTTATTCCTGCTTCAAGAAAATTCGAGTAGCTTTTATATTCTGGTCCCTTTGGGGTGGCTGTGTAGATACCATATTGACTCAGCCCTAGTGCTTGGATCTGGCTTAACCTGGTTTGGGAAAAAGGAAAATGGACCTGCCTTGTCTCCTCCCCTGGTGCTAGGCTAGAACCCACTGCTCCTCCAGGGAACAGAAGAGCATGCATGATCTCTGCCAGCTCATCTTTCCCTCTCACTTACCCAGCAACAGCAGCTTGACAGTCTTGGCTTCCTTGTCCGCATCCTCCTGCAACTTCTTTTCTAGCTCCTTGGATCTCTTGGCCAGCTCTTTGTCCTCTGCACTGATTCCACTCCCCATTTCTGTTGTCTCCTCAGCTACTTTCTCAAGCTCTTATGGGTCTGTAAGATTTTCTGTGTGTGAAAAGGGAAAAAGTATTTGGGATTGAGTATCATTTTCTTACTCTCCTAAAAGCTAGCTTGTAAAGGGCTGAGAGCAGGTGATAGATTGTGTGCCCTGCCTACCTTGGCAGAGACTCCCTACCCCAACTGGAGGCCTTCTTAGTCTAGGGATTATAGCCTTTATGTCTAGCAATGTGATGAGTCTAGCCAATTAAGAGCTTTACCAATAAGACAAAGGACCAAGATTCTGAATGTTCTGCAGCAAGGGAAATGATCCAAGAAACAACCCACATTCTGTCAAGGAAGGAAGGGTGTGGATACTAGAACTTTTGAGAGTGAAATGATGGCTGCCTCTGTCCTTTTGAGGGGGACCATCTCTTGAAAGAGCTTGCTCCCTTGGATATAGTTGCATTGTAGAGCTGGAGGTTTAGGGGGACAAACATAGGAATCATTTCCCATACTGAGCCTCCAGATTGTAGGGTCCTGGTTTCAAGGGCTTCACGCCAGCATAGGAAGCTCATTCGTCAAGACCAGTCCTGGCAAAGAAGTTTTGTTTGGGGTGGTGTTCTTCCTGGGAAAGATTAGGACTATTTCAGCTTCCCCAGAGCCACTGCCCCGGAAACTATCAGCCTTGTTTTTTTGTAGTGCTTCATTTCTGTACTTACAACCTTTCCCTTTTTGTGGTACCGGCCTGTACCCTGAGCTACATCCCCAACCCTTTAAAAAAATTTTTTTTTTTTAATTTTGAGATAGGATTTCCCTAAGTTGCCCATGCTGGGCTCAAACTTTCAGTCCTGGTGCCTCAGTCTCTAAGAGTGCTGGGATTACAGGTGTGCAACACTGCAGCTGACTCTTTGTACATACTTTTATGATTGGCATGTATTACTTTTGGTGGGTAGGGGAAGTGAGACAGGGTCAGGCTGTACTTGAACTATGTAGCCCAGACTAACTTGGAACTCCAGTAATCCTGCCTTAGCCTCCCAAGTGCTGGGATTACAGGTGTGTACCACCATGCCCAGCTATAACTTCATTTTGTTTGATTTACCTTTGAACCTCTTAGAACTTATAGTTCATAAGCAGGTCTTCACTAAACATTTGGTGAATAAGTGGAGGAAAAAAAGTATATGGTAGAGTATGAGGCTGCTTCCACTGGACCCAGTAATGCTGCTTGAGGCCCATCTTCACTCAGTATGAATTTTGCTAGTGTTCACAATGGGGTTTGTGCCACCTCATAGAATAGTTTCCTTGGGCAGTTAGACTGGAGCCTCTGCCTGTCAAAGGTTGGGGCAGTGCTCCTCTGATTCTCATCGAGAGTGACCCCCCCCAGTAAGAAATGCGGGTACAGCGTTGCCTCACATAATGAAGATTCTCTGCTGTCCATATTTCTTCATGCCAGTTATTTCACTTAAATGGATTTTGCTGGTGGAACCTCCACAGAGGAAGAGATTTAGAACTTTGCTACCCAAAATATAGTGCAAAGAAGAATGACTTCAAATGACCTAGAGCCTTGTTAGAAATGTAGTATGGACCTCAACCTAGACTTTCCAATTCAGAATTTGCCTTTCAGCAGCATCGCAAACATCAAGACACACCTATACCCAGTTAGCATAATGTAAGGATCACTTGGCATGCTTCTTTCTGCTTCATGAAGTCTTTACCTGCCACTAACTAGAAGACCACCTTGCTTTCAAAGATGTTAAAGTAGTGTGTGTATGTATTAGTATTGTTTGGAATCAAATATCAGTAACTTAATTCCAGGGCTTTAGAAACTATTTTAAACTAGTATAGGTAATTATCAGCAGCAGCAAATTCGAAAGACCCTGACTTAGAACATTTCTCAATTTTTGGTGCGCATTGGCATTTACTGAAGAGTTTTGTTTTGTTTTAGAAAATACGGATTTAATTGGTCTGGAATGCAGTCCAGGCATAAGGATTTAAAATTTCTTCCAAGTGATTCTCGTGTATATAGCTAAGGAGGAAAACCGTTAAGCTAAAAGGATTTAATCTGTTCTTCCCTTTCAGAGCTGGAGTTGTGTGGCAGTGGTCAGTAGGACAGGAAAGTGAGCGATACTAGACACCCTGAGCCTTTACTGATTATCTTATTTCCCCTGACCTTTAAGCTGAATATTGGGGAGGTCAGGCTCTCGAAGCTGGAGGAATAGGCAGCTACTGAGTGTTCTCCATGGCAATCATGAGTTTTTGTTTGCTTGTTTTCAGGTACTGGAGATTGAACATAGGGGCACTCTGCTACTGAATTGTATTTCCATCCTTTTTTTTGTTTTTGTTTTTGTTTTTAAGGGGAGTGGGGTGGGGACTGGGGTCTTGCACAGCTATACAGCCTGGCCCTGAACTTGTGATTCTCCTGCCTTAGCCTTCTCCACAGTTGGAATTACAGGCCTGCATCACCACACCCAGCCTGGCAATCATGTGTTCCCAGTCAAAAATTGGGACATGCTTAATTGACTTAAGGAAAACCAAGAGTCTCTTTAAAATTGTGACTGTCTTGGAATCTTAGCGATAAGGTTTCACTAATTATACCTCCCCACCATCCTTCCCTTTCCTTTCTTCAACATTAGCAACTTACAGCTAGGATAGAACTGTGTTGAATGCTGCACGCTTTAAAGAAGGAAATGCCAGGAACTATACTAGACCATTTATTTATGTGGCTCACACCCATTAATTCTCAAAATAAATTCAAGGTAAGTGCTGCTGTTCCCAATTTCCAGACCAGATAACTGAGACCTGAGAGTTTCCTAACTTGTTTGAGGTCATACAGTGATCTTCCTTGCCACTACCCTTTAGCAGTGAAAGAATTTTTGGGCAATTGTGTGAACCTAGAAGCAATAGCATTGCATTGTAAAAGGAACCATGATCTTGTTTCACACATGGGGAAATTGCTTGAGCATGTTCCCTTTTCAGCCTTCACTGCTGCAGACTTCTGTGGTGCTTCTGCCTTGTTTGCTAGCTTTCCAAATGGGTACTTCCCATTTTCACCACCATACCCTCTCCTGGCTTCTGAGAGCACAGTCATTACGGTGTACACCATCCTATAGCAGGGACCGCCTGCCTCTCCCCTTTCTGAGCCTTTCACTGTGGCTGTTCTACTTTATTATCACTTTTAGGAACAGTACCCCGATAAGGCAGGTAGTGTGATTCTCATTTAGAGATAATAAAATGAAGCACAGAAAAGTCACCTTCATCTGAATAAACATTTTTATCAAGATCAGAGCTAGAGCTCAAGTGTTTGATGTATGTATATATCATTTTTAGAAGAATCAGTTTCCCAGTAAATTTGGAAATGTTTCATGAGTTAGGGGCAGATCTTAGAATCTGTCATATCCAGTGGTGAGCTTTTGAGCAGATACAGTGAGGGGACATGGAGACTGGCTTTTAGGAATTTCCAGTCCAAAGGGAGAAGAAGGGGAGATTCACTGAGGAAACAGTTTAAATGGACACTGCACCATGGTGGGGCATTAAACACTGGTTAAAAACTCTTTGGACTAGGGGTGTACCTTAATGGTAGAGTACTTGCCCAATGCCTGCAAGGCTCTGGATTCAACCCCTAGTACTGCAACAAAATCTAGCTTCTACCTGTCCTAGGAGAGACAAATATGTACACACATCTGACTGTTAAGAGAAGCCTGGGAATTTTGACGTGATAGGACTAGAATGAAAGAGTCATGGAGAGCATAGCCTGTAGATGAGGACAGGAGAGGGAAACGAGTGAGCCAAAGACAGGCCTTGAGTGTCAGGTTAAGGGGTTTAACCAAATCTACTGGAGACTTACAAAGAAATATAGATGGATATAGCTGCGTGATGCTATGAGAGTGCTGGGTAACTAAGGCAGGACGGGCAGGAGAGCTGGCTGCTGGGAGAAACTGAGGAACAAGAGCTAAACTCAATTCTAGAAGTGTGTGGACATATGGTAGGTAGACTTGGGAAGCTGCCTTGGCCAAGGGTCTTTTTGGAGCCACAGGTGTTTAGGAATAATACTCTGGCCTAAGGAAGCAGACATTGCCACTAACCTGAAAGCCAAAAGGAAAGGAAAGTAGTTCTTCAGAGCCATAGCTAAGATTGGGGGCCCAGGTTCCTGAAGAGCCAATTAAGGAATCATAGTGGAAATAGGTTGGAAAGGAAGGAGGCTGTTTAGGGAACACCTCAGAGCTTAAACAAAGTAAGCCCTCATTGTGGAATAAAACAGGCCACAGGATGACTCATTCCTTCATTTTCCAAGCTCTCTTTCATAGACAGTGGAACCCCACAGAGGCTGCTGTTGCTGTTGATTAGATGGGAGGTTGATGCTTAGCTGCAGCTAGGGCTGACCTCCTAGCAGGGACAATGTCCCAAGTGATCTGGACCTAGGGAGGCTCACAAACAGACTAATGAACTCATTTGCCTGAGTTGGGTGGAGGACAGATTCCAATTACTGGCTGGCTAGGTGAGGTCTGGATTAGAGGGACGTTAAGGAAGCCAGACCCAATGCAAGACTGTAAAATTTGCATTTTATCAGAATATAGGTGACAGTATATGGTTATACAGTGCTTGATTTTTTAAATTGGGGTTTTTGTTTGTTTGTTTTTTGAGGCAGGTTCTCACTGTGTAGTTCAGGCTGTTCTCAGCCTTGCTGTGTAGCCCAAGCTGACCTCGAATTTGTAATCCTCCTGCCTCAGCCTCCCAAGTGCTGGGATTACAGGCAAATGCTTCCTTCCTTCCTTTCTTTCTTTCTTTTTTTTTTATAAGATGTCACTATAATAGTCCAGGCTGGCCTTGAACTCACTGTGTACCCCAGACTGGCCTCAAATTTAAGTTCTCCTATGTCAGCCTCCCAAGAAGCTAGGATTAGGCATGTATACAGCCATGTTTAGCTAAAAGTAAACTAGTCATAATAGGACCCCCTAACTGGTCATGGGACTTTCATTAATTTTAAAGATGTTAGCATTCAAAAGTGAATAAAATGGGCCAAATGTGTTGGCACATAACTGTAATCCCAGCACTCAGAAGGCTGAGACAGGAGAATTACTATAAGCTCAAGGCCAGCCTGGGCTACATAGTAAATTCAAGGCCAACCTAAATTACATGGTGAGACCCTGTCTCAACAAACAAAAAAATAATTTGGGCATGGTAGCACACACCTGTAATCCCAGCATTCTGGAAATTGAGACAGGAGTATCATGCGTTTGAGGCTAGATTAGGGTACACGGTGATTTCAAGACAATTTAGCAATTTATGAACACTCTCTCAAGAACAAAAAGGGCTGGGTACATAGCTCAATGTGAAGGCCCTGGATTTAATAATATTCAGTGCTGAAAAAAAGGAAAAAGTTTAAATGCGATTGCACATGCCTGTAATCCTAGATACTTGAGAGGCTTGAATAGGAAAATCTCAAGTTCAAGGTCATTTTGGACCTTTAGCAAGACTCTTGTCTCAAAATAAAACTGGGGGAAAAAGGGATAAGGTGTAGCTCATTGGTAGAACACTCACTGAGCAAATGTGAGGCCCTGGGTTCAATCCCTAGTATGATTAAAGAATAATAATTTAAATCTGCAGTGATGGAGGGAGCAGCTGTAGAGAGTTTTATAGACTTTTTGCTCATTTCTATCCCCTTACAAAAGAGATGGATATATACTGTAGGCAATTTAAAAATCCAGACAGGTATAAGTAAATATAACACATATTTCTACCACTTAACCATTTGTAAGCTCTTTGGTATGTTTTTTCTATACATATATATCACATAATTAGGACCACACTACGTGTACAATTTTTTCATCCACTCTTTAATTTCATATTGTAAAAATTTTACATCATTAAAAAATTCTCCAAGAACAACTTTTAGTGACTGTCTTTCATTGTATGCATATAATTTAAACATTCTCCGATTGTGAAGTTTCTAAACTTTCTGTGTGATGAACATTGCAGTGATGAATAATTTGGGCATAACTTTTCCTGGCAGCTCTTTTTAAAAGAAGTTTCCTGGACATGGATTACTGTGTTAAGTTGAAACTTTTTTTGGGAATCCTGATCATGTATTACTGAATGGTTTTCAGAAAGATTATTATAAATGTTTTATTGTCATCAGGACAGTGTATTTTCCATTTCACACACCCTTCTATGCTTTTCTTAGTCTTTGCTATTTGGATATGTAAGCATGGTACCTCTTTGTTCTTATTCCACTTTTATTGAAATGGACCTTCCTGCCCATGCACACATTTATGTAAGATGCAGTTTTGTTTTTTGCAGTGATGGGGATTGAACCCAGGGCTTGGTACATATTAGACAAGCAAGCAGTGTACCACAGAACTACATTCCCTAGCCCCAGGTCCTGGTTTTTGGTTGGTTTGGAGTGAGAGCAAATAGATGGGATCAATGGAGGTGATACCAGATACAGGTAGTTAATAGGTTTAAAGTCCAGAATAGAATACAGAGTGAGGAGAGAAGAGGAAGACAAAGTTTGGGAAGGAACTTGGTGTGGGTGAGGTAAGAACTGGAGGAGCTGGACAAACAGCATTAGAACAACTAGGTATGGGGACAAAGGGCAAGGGAGAGAACAGAGAAAAGACCAGTTGTTTCTCATACACTTAATTATATTTAATGATGGAACTTTTCCTCTACAGCATCCCTTTAACTAGGATTCTCTGCCCCTTGAGAGTGGGGATATTGGTTGGATATGGGATCTGCAGTCCAAACAACTGTCTTCTTTATAGGTGGATCAACAGACTGTCAGTAATAATCTAAAGCTGTGGCTAAAGCAATGCTAGTACATAAACAGTGAGTAGGTACTAACTACAGGCCAGAAACAGCTCTAAGCATTTACATTTACTCATTTAACCACTGCCCATATAAAGCAGATCCTCTTATAACCGTTTTATGGGTGACATAGATACAAAGAGAAGTCACTTACTTGTTCATTCAGTAACCAAGGAGGCGTCTTACATTTGAACACAGACGGTTTGGCTAAACATTTATGCTCATAACACTGAATATAACAATGTGAGAAGGTGAGCGAGCACATCTTGCCTACTAAGGCCTGCTGAAGAAAACAATGACAGGTGAGAGCAGGGGCAGGACTTCTGCTTCAGGTGAGTCCGGGGACAGCTACGTTTATGGGGTCCTGCCGTTGTGCCAGGAGCTGTGCAAAGGGACTTTACATTTAAACCTCATAATAACCCTTCTAATTGGGGAACTGTCATTACCCCATGCCATGATGAAGAAACTGACGCACACTTGTTCAAGACCCACGGATGGCCCAGGCCAACCTTGGCGTGGTGACCGCCCACGTGGCGCCTGGAAAGAAGAAAAATGGCGGGGGAGGGGGCGGTCGGCCGGCAGGGGGCGGGGCCACGGACCTGACCCTGCCGGGCCGCCGAGGCCGGCGCAGTGCTGGCTAGGCTTCGGTGGGGTCACACCTGTTGCGCAACTCCCCCACAGTCCAGCCGTGGGAGTCGGATCGCGAATATCCAGCGAGTGTTCCAAGAAGCTTGGACAAGTTCCGGGTCCGCTGTCTGAGGAGCACGTGGCTTCTCGGTCTTTTTGAGTGCCGGGTGGGGGTTCGGGACTCCGGGTCTCCCGAAGCCGGTCAATCGACTGCTGTCGGCGTGGCTCCACTTCCACCCAGCCGGCAATTTTGAAAAACTGCCTAACTTCCCCGTCTCAGTGCGTAGGCAGGGGCGCTTGGAGCCACTTGGCCGCATTCAGGGCCCCATACTCTCTCTTCCCTCCCCACCTGAGCTTCCCGGCTGTGCAGAGCCTAGCGCGCGGCTTTCGTACGCCTCAGGACTCAGGCATGGCTTCAGGTAAGCGTGTACGCGTGGCTTGCGGGGTGGCACTCTGCCGGAGAAGTGTGGCCGGGTGACAAAAGGTAGGGTTCTCAGCGTAGTCTGTAGGATTTAGGAAAGGCAGCCAGCTCCTGGCAAAG
>PVJX010045181.1:0-12838 GCA_004027295.1 Dolichotis patagonum | reverse complement strand
AAACAAAAGTAAATTTGAGTCATTTGTAGAAAAATAGATGTACCTCAAGACCATAAAACTAAGCAAACCAAATCACAGAAGGTTAAATATTGTGTGGTTCCTTTTACATGAGCAAACTAAAGCATAAATAGTTGAAAGAACAAAACAATAATAATTGACAGGAAACAGATATTTTGCAGATGAAAAGAAAAGGATAGAGCAGGAAGGGTAAATATAAAGGACAAGATGCAATACACAGATATAGATAGATGATAGATATTGATTAACTATAGATAGGTGCTATTGACACAGATATAAAGATATATATGTGTGTGTGTACCACCTTCCCTCAATAATACAGTCATGTATTGCAAATGAGTAGTAATAAAAATACTACAAAAAATAAATAAATCATAGGGTTCCAATTCTTGATGGGAAGAACTTTAGGCAGGAAGTTAGACTTAGTAGTCCTTGGTACAGGGCTGTAGAGGCTACTTAAAAAGCAAGGATAGTAGTCCTTGGTACAGGGCTGTAGAGGCTACTTAAAAAGCAAGGATGTGGTTTTTTTCTTCTTTTCCTTTATTTATTAATAGTTATAATTAAAATCTACACAAATTTGGAGTCTCAAGCCTTTTTTTAAAGTTTTTTAAAAATTTTACTTAAAGAGAAAAAAAGGCAATACAGAAAAAAGGGTAGAAACAATACAAAACCTCAAAAAAACCCCATAAATTACTAGTTGACAAACCACATACTCCCCGAAATAGCTGTTCATGTTACAAAATTAAGGCAAACAAAGTGAACACACAGTGAAGCTGCAAACAGAAAAAACAGGATGGAATAAAGCCAGTTGAGACAGTATAGTGAAATTGGCACAGAACATCACAGCAGGTCACCAGGACAACAGTAAAAGGCAACATTGTATATCTCGTTGTCTTCACAACAGTTGTTCTTCTACTAGGTAGAGCAAAATCAAAGAAATACACAACATTATACAACACATCAACACAGTATTGAATAGAGCAACACCATTAATCAGGACAAAGCAAAATGGCGATAAAAATATCTGCCTTCAGAGATAGTAGAAGGAAACCCCCCCCCACCCGACTTGCTGTACCAAATATGGTCACCTCCTAAGAAATACCCAGATCCCTGGATCCCAATTGTTACGGGGGAGGGGGTGTGTGTGGTATGTTTGATTCTAAGCCCGCGACCCTGTAGGCAACAGGCTGCTTACTGGTTGGCTCGGCCCCTTAAGTTCCAGCATGGCGCGGATCTCAGGAAACCCTCTTGCTCTGGTTTCCCCGCCCTGGGGTGGCTGCGGTTCCCCACACCACAGTCACTTTCCAGGGCAGCAGGCTGCTTACTGGTTGGCTTGGCCCCCTAAGTTCCAGCATGGCGCGGATCTCAGGAGATGCTGTTGCTTCTGGTTTCCCCGCCCTGGGGTGGCCGTGGCTCCCCACACCACAGTCACTTTCTAAGGCGGCAGGCTGCTTACTGGTTGGCTCGGCGCCCTAGTTCCAGCATGGCGCAGATCTCAGGAGATGCTGTTGCTTCTGGTTTCCCTGCCCTCGGGTGGCCCGAGTCTCAAGTCTTTGCTGAAAGGAATATATCATCCTATGTGCATACTGACAAGATCCAGTAAATGTACAAAGCCCAAACCATGGTTGAAGAATTAGAAAAGCCTCAAGGTCTCAAAGAAAACTAACTAGCAAATGTCCACCTAGGGAGTAAATGAGAATGTAGTATTCACACAGCCTGTTTTTCTCATCAAAGAACAGTGACTTCAGTGGAAGGAGAAGACATTCTTTCAAAGACCTAGTGAAGCACAGAAGTGAAATCCATGACCTCAGTCAGTGTGATTGTGATATCAATCACTGCCCACCTTCATGCTTGAAGTTGTGTTGTACCTCACTGTCTCTGAAAAAAGTACCATTTCTTGATAAACTCAAAGTATGTTCAAACCATGGGCTGTGTGTCTTGTATGAAATCTTTTGTCAAACACAAAAATTCAAGATGTGTTGCTGGTTTCTCATAGTACTTGGACCTAATTTGCCAGGAAAAACATAGCCACAGAATCACTCAGGACTTGCTTTTGGTTCTTCAGGCTGCCCAATTTATGAATCCTTTGTGCAATTAAACTCTACTGAATTTCACTTGCTTAGAGTGTTGCTGTAACAGAGCAGATCGAAGACTCCATGTCCCCAGGAGAGTCCACCACTAGGCATCCACCATGAAGAGGGTTGTAGTTACCAGTGAGAAAACTTGATACTGACAGAGAATAGATGGGTGCAGTCCTGCACTAACCTACCGCTGACCCTGATAAGCATCACAGGAGGAGGAGGCCCCAGTGAGCCACACTTTCAGTGGTACATTTGACTGTCCACTTTGATGTGGAGTGGAGAGTGGCAGAAGCATGGTTGTTTGTGGAGTCTGGGGATTGCTAGTGTTTTTGCTGTATGATTAGGAACTTAAAAATTGGTGACTGGTAATGAGGAGGCTGCTATATGTGTATAAACCTCTCAAAATGAAAATGTATTGGGCCAGAGATTTAGCTCAGTGGCGTAAAAGCCTGCCTGGAAAGCACAAGGTCATGAGTTTGATCTCCAGTACCAAAAAAAAAAAAAAAAGAGAGAGAGAGAGAGAGAAAGAGAACAGGTTGAGAAGACAGTGCACCTATGGAAACAGCATCCAAGACAATTCATAGCCAGAGACCTTCAATGACCCAGTGGCTCACACAGTGCTCTGTGGGTGTCAGTCAAATGCTGTGGCTCCACCAGCAACTCCACACAAAATGGTCTTGGTCAGGGGATACAGGTGGTGAAAGTGTAAATAGAGGCTCTGCAGAGATGTCTATGTCCTTCTCTCCAAACACTGTGATAATTTGCTCACACAACAAGAGAGACTTTGCATGTAACAAGAGATTGGATTAAGTCATGAATCTTGAGAGAGAGGGAACAGTTGGACACAGTGTAATCACAAATATTCTTACTGGAAGACTCAGTAGGGCCACAGTCAGTGAAAATATGAGTGAGGGTATGAGCAGAGCACAGAGGAGTGAAAATGCTGCATTGCTGGATTTGAACAAAGAAAAAGAGCCCCCACAAGAAGAGAGGTGTGCTTTAAATCTGTAAAAGGCAATAACACATGTTTTTTTCCTATGAGCTGCTCAAAAGAATGCAGCCCTGCAGGCCATCCTAGAGCTCTGACCTCAAAACTGCTAGACAATACACTTGTATTATGGCACAAGTTTGTAGAAATTTTTTATAGAAGCCATAGAAAAGGGATAGAGACAAAACCCTGGTTTATTTTCTCTACCCAAAATGACTGACTTTCAACACTGCCTGTCAATCTGTCATCAGCGGATGTCAACACCCACCGCACATAAACAATGACACCTGTCCCAGTGAGGCACGTGGAATAGAAATGGATTGGATCGTGTTGGGTCTGTTTCCCTGGAGGAGCAGAGATTTGTCTTCAGTGCACCAAACATGTACTTGGGGTATGGATATTTTCCAGTACTTCAATTATATTTATTCACTTAATGTTCATTACAGCCAGTGAAGTGTGTACTGTGTTTGCACTCATTGTATAGAAGAGATATCTGAGGCACATATGGTTAAACCCCTGGCCGAGATCATATGGTCATTGAGTTGGAAGTCCAATATGTGATCACATGTTGTCTTGACCCAGTGTCCATGGTTAGCATTACCATGATACATGTTACACTCACCTTTGACTTCACTTTCCCTTCATTTAATGTGGTCTTAAGTTCCTGTCAAGAATAACTTGATCCCCAGATTAAATGGTAAGTCTCTTCTGTCTTCTATAACCCCACAATCATTTGTCATTCCATTACCTAATACTTTCCTGCATTCTAGTACATTGTGTTTATTTCTATCTCTTTAAGTTATTTTTCCATTTGTCTTTGTTTTTCCAAAGAGAAGTAAAGAGGTTGAGATATTTTTATAGCATGTTCACTCATCCTTCAGGCCTTTGCAACATCTTTTCCACATTATTGTAGGACAGTATTTGTGAAACACATGCCAAGTTCCATTTCTTCTCTCATTAGAAACTTTAAACTAGTTTCCCACCAGCTTAGGACACATCTAGTCTTCTGTCCATGGCCCTCATAGCCTGTGTGAGATCAGCAAATCCACTTAACTTTCTTTTTTATTGTTTTGTTTTGTTAGCTTTGTCTTCAGTAAAATTTTTTATTAGTATGTGGATATATTAGTACCATGAATTTTTAATGTTTACATTCACCTTAGAGAATAGATAACATGTGCTGAATATATCTTATATATCTTAATTCATTTTTTTCTTAACACTCTGTCAGTATTTAGATTCCTTATCATTTGTAAATGATCTATCTCTATGTTTCCTATTTATTTTTAAATAAATTTATTTTTAAAATTTATTTTAAAAATTATTTTAACTTAGGGTTTCTCATATAAGAGAAGTTATGTGATAGTTACGCTTAAGCATCTGATTTACTTCATTTAATACTGTGGTCTCAAGGTCTACCTCCAGCTTCCTGCACTCTAACTTTCCAACTTCCATTCAATCATCTCATTTTTGAAGCAACATTTTCCTCCACCACAAAGTGATAGGTATGATTAGTCTTCTGCGCATGTTAGGCTTCAAGAGAACCCCAGGTCCTAACTTTTTTGTTTGTCAACCCTTGCATTGCGACTTTGGGCTGTTTGAGTCATTGCTATATAGCAATGACTCAACATTATTTCTTATCTGATCTTGGAGTGAAATTCAACCAGATAGTGGAGATGAAAACAACTCAAGAAGTCTCTGTTCTCCTTTGAGCCTGACCAAGTTTTAAGAAAAACAGACTTCTGGTGTGGCTTCTCTGTCCCAATCTCTGACAGGCCCTAGGGCTGGGAGCTACTATCAGGAATAGACTGAGAAGAGGCTCCTGGAAGATTCAGAACTCTTCCTGGAAGACCAGAGATGGCAGTGATTTGGAGAAAATATGCAACCAGTACTGAAAAAAGTAAAAGGATTTTTCTTGAGGCAACCAGATGTTACCAGCTCCAGCAAATATGCCTCATGGGCATAGACCTATCTGTGTCTCATCACCTTTATCTGATGCTTTCTCCATAGGACAGATGGGGGGAGCTCCATGACTTCAATTCATACTATTCACAACTCTGACTTGCTTGTAATAAGATATAGCACAGACAGTAGCATGAATGCAAGTACGTGTTCCTGCTTATGTTACAATAGGTCTAGTGTCCACTGGGTTTCATCTGTATCACACTATTGCTTTAAAAAGCAAGTACACTTTGGAGCAGGTCACACCGCATGAAACTGTGGAATTGGTGGTCCATAGAGCTGGGGATGGTATCCTTTGTTCAGTGGCTACTAAGAAAATTATGGCCTGAGTATCCAACCTGAAATGAATATATTCTATCTAGAGACCTGAGTCCCTTTTCAGTAGAGCCTCAGTTGACACTTCAGCTCAATACTTTGATTGTGCACCTGTGTGACCTTAACACAAGAGCTCAGAGAAATGGTGTCCAGAATCTTGACCCATAGATATTAAAGGTAATGGTTGTAGCACATTAAGCTACCACATTTCTGTGCTGTTAGATAGAAACAGAAAAACTGCCATTCCATTGAGTCAAAGTAGCTGACTTATAACACGTGAGTCATGTGTCTACTCATGTTCAGCAAACCAGTCTAATAACCAGTGTGGACCCTTACCTTCAATACAAGGACCCAGGACGCTTATTGGATCCACCCCATTAGTGACAGGTGGTATCCAGAGAAGTTATGGTTGCATAAAAGGGAGAGACTCCTCTTCCATCATTTGAGTGGGAATGGAAACCAATGGGAATTGGACTTCTAAGAGAGCATCAAGCAAATATGTATGTACTGTTGGCCACCTACTGCATACAGCATAGAGATTCACTTTCCTTTACAAGTGAATGGGTTTGGCCAAGACAGACAAAGATCTTTGTAGAAGTGAGTGCAGAATAAAGGCTTTCCAAGGAACAGAGGCCACATCTTTGTCCTTCAAAGAGTACACTCCATATCCCAGAGGCAGGCAGAGCCTCTAGGAATTTGCTTTGGCTTTGAAATATTCCTTGTAGCAGTTAGGAAACTGTGCTGGCAATTCTAATTAACACTGGAGTCTCAGAAATCTTTTGATTCCCAGGAGCTCATCATTTCTGTCATTCTTGCTCTCCTGCCTCTTCACCTGTTCTCTCTTTCCCTAGATGCCTTTAAATCTTCCTGAAGTCCAGCCGTATCATGGCTGCATCCAGGGAAAGATTCAATGCAAGGACAAGTAGTTAGCAGCTAGAGTCAGTATAAACTGAGATATGACCACTGTCCTGGACACAAGGAAAAGTGAAGTAGCCATACTTACAGCAAAGCAATTGACACACCAGTGTTTTGTCACCCTGGATATGGGGTCACTATGGACAATGTGACCAATAGTTGACATTTATTCTACACAGACCATATGGATTAAGTTTTAAGACAATTAAGAAAAGAGGTACTTTCTCTTCATATGGTACTTATTTTACCTGATCAAGAAAGTCATGGACTGTTTCTAAATGCAAAACTGGACATGGTTAAAAATGGAGGAAACAGTGAATTTTCTTGAAGTGGGAACCAGAGAGTAGTTAGATTCTGTCTCATCCTTCATTCCTTGATCATGACAGTTTTAGCATCTCCTTCTGTAGTAAAACTCACTAAAGGCCTCATCTTATGGCCAAGTCATCCTTGTTTTACACTACTCAGGGCCACAATGTTACTAACATGCATTACTTTCATTTCTGAAAGTTAATATTTTTGTAGTGTCAAAGGTCAAATCTAGGGATTTACTACGCTGTCCAGTGCTATACCACTGAGCTACACACCCATCGTTTCATAGGCGCTTTATGTAACTGACCACAGCATTCATAATATTCCAAGAGCATGGAAAAGAGAAAGGCCTTTTGTCAAATAAAACGAAACATCCATGAAAGCCATCCTCCACATGGTACCAGCTCACGGGGACCCCCTGCTCTTCTAAGCACTTCTTGTAAAGTAACGTGTGATCTCGGAGGACATCATGCTCACAGCTCACCAGGAAGGCCTCAGGAAGCTGAGAGATTACCTCATCATCTGCAAGGAGGGGTGCATATTTCATATCTAACAGTTGTTTGTTTTCCAGATAAGCAGACTCATTAAAAAGCTCAGGAAACTGAGGTTTTTGGTACTTCTTCTTGAACCTGTCGGGGATGTTGTCAGAGCTGAGCCATTTCCTGTGCTTCTTCCAGAAATCTGGGGGTATATATGTACCTTTCATTATGACATCTTCCCAGCAGGAGTAAGTGACCATAGAGCTACACATAAATCTTCTCAACATTTCTTCAGTAAGGAAAGGGACGTTTTTGTAAAGCTGAAAGGACGGTAACTGGAAATTGATGACCTGTACAGCTGGATAAATGAGAACCTGAGCCTGAATCTGGGGAAGATCGGTTCTGCTCACCAAGCTCTGGGCAACCATGGCCCCAAATCCTGCACCAATGCTTTCCCCACAGATTACCACGCGGGAAGGTTCGACCTCATAGTATTTTGGGTCCTTCAGGAACTGGAGGATGGCATTTAAGCAGTCTTCATAAATGACAGAGTGATGGTGTTCAGGAAGCTTGTGGTAACTAAATAGAAAAGAGAAAACAAAGTGTAGGTGTGCATGAGTGTGTTGTCTGTGCTGGAACAGTGTCCACTATCCTCCCCTCTTGGGAAACCAACCTAATTTCATATTAATAATAACACCACATTAGGAGGGGTTAGCCTCATTTCTCTCAGATGTCGATTTCTATCTGAATGAGAACAAATGACCTAGACTCAAGAGTTTTGAGCCATGTTGGAACAATTTAGAATTGGGGGAATCCTGGAAATGGATATAATGCAATTTGAATTGTAAGGTGAAAATGAACCTTGGCAGTCAATGGGATTGATGCTGTAGTTTGTATTATATATGTTTTCTAAAGGTCCCCATGTTAGATGCTGGCCCTCAGGTTGATGCTATTGAGAGGTAGTAGAACTTTAAGAGGTGAAACTTAATGGAATGTACCCTTGAATACTCTTTCTCTCTCTCTCTGTTTCTGCCTCTGTCTCTCTTTCTCTCTCTGTGTGTGTCTCTTTCTGTTTGCCTCCCTCCTCCTCCTCCCTCCCTCTCCACTCTACTTGGTCATGATGCAAGTGGTTTTGCTCTGCCGTACACCTAAAGAAGTGGGCTGAACCAATTTGGGGTTGAAAAATTTACAATTGTGGGCAAAAACAATCCACTTCTCTTTGAATATTGATGATTTTAGGTATTTACGATAATGACACAAATCGGTCTAACAAAATAAGACATGCTGCTTATAGTAATCTGTTATAGCCTGTGTGGTGACTATGAAACACTTCAGATATCTAACATCTGAACTGAAACTCAAGAGACCCATCTTCTCCAAGTGTTTGGGGGAGGTTTTTACACTTACATTTTAAATACAAGCCAGGGAAGCAAGACACCTTGGGAATCCTCAGTGTTTCAGCATCTCTCAGGCATTTCCTCCCAGGCATCCTCTGGCAGCCTTAGGCCCTAGCTCTGGTTGAACCCAGGTACCCAAGGCTCCACTGGTACTGCTCTGTGCTGAAGGCCAAGTCTTTCTTAATAACTGCAATATGACATAATGAGCATTTTCCTATAAAGTATCGTTGTAGGTGCTCATTTTCACTTTTCCGTGTTCCTTGTTCATGTGATTTTCATTATGCCTGAGGCCTTTGGAGATTCAATTCCAGTGGTGAAATTTCAGATAACATGGCAGCCACTGGGATTTGGACACTGATTTTTTTAAAAAATTAACTTTATTGGTGCATTTTAGATATGTCTAATGATCATATCCATTGTAGGAAATTTATACACGATAGGAAATTTATATAGATATGAACCTGCACTTGATATATTTTGATTCTTCATTTTTCCCCAAATCCTAGTCTTTCCTTCATTCCATCTTCTCCTTCCTGATTAAAAGTTTTGTGTATGCTTTATCTTTTCATTTTTTGTTTTCCCTTCTCTCTTTCTCACTTTCCCTCCTCTAGTTCCTCTTTCTTTTTTAACAGTTGCTTCTTACTTCACCATCCCTGCTGTACACGTTGGTCTTCCTTTACTCTTTTAGTTTCTGCACAGAAAAATAAATTACCAACAGAGTTCAAGACAACCCACAGATTGGGAAAATATTTTAGCCATTTGCCCCTCAGATAAAAACATAGCTCAAACATATAAAGAATTTTTTTAAATGAAGACCTTCAAAATTGAAAGACCCAATCAAAAAATGAGTATCTGAGATAAATACATACTTCTCAGATGAAAAAATGCAAATGGCAAATAAATATATGAAAAACTACTCGATATCACTGGTCATTGATGAGATGCAATGTAAGGCAATATTGAGATCCCATCTGACTCCAGAAAGAATGATAATCATCAAGAAATCAACCAATAACAAATGCTGCTGGGGTTGTGGGGAAAAAGGAACTCTTGCCCACTGCTGGTGGAAGTTTAGACTGATGCACCAGTGTGGAAATCAGTGTGGAGATTCTTCAATAAACTAGGATTAGAAATTCCATTGGACCCACCTATCCCCCTTCTAGGTATCCTCCCAGAAGCATTAAAAACAATACAACAGTGATACATGTGCAAACATGTTTATAGCACCACAGTTTGTTTTAGCTAAATCTTGGAAACAACCCAAGTGCCCATTAACCACTGAATGAATAAAAAAGATGTGCTTTTTAATAAAGGAAAAGCTTGAGGCATTTCCAGGTTAAATGGATACACCTTTAGATTGCACTCTTTAGTGAAATAAATGGAACACACATGTAAGATTGCATTATCTGCCTGAACACTGACTTTTGGAAAGATTCTTCTCTGCTGAATCTCATCTAAGAGGAAAGAGATTGTAAGTTTCTTATTCAAGTCCTTCACCTACATAATCTACCCAGCCAAAGTTGGACGGTGTACATTGGAAAGGCAAACTTTTAACAGGGTGATTTTTTTTTTTAAAAAGAATAAAACAAAACAGAACAAAGCAGAGCAGAATTTTGATTTTTCTTACTTTCCTACTCTGGTATCTTATGATTACTTGAAACAAAACAACCCTAACATTAACAAGAACAATGCTCCCTCCACCCACATAAAAGTATCCTCATGGTTCCTCAAAGAATAGGAAGTATGTCCTAAAACACACTCTGTGTTGATTTCTGTCACTCTGGCAGTTGACAGGTAGGTAGCTAGTGACTTAGGTAAGCCAGTGGTGAGGAAATTATTTTGACAATGCAACAAGCACGTGCATGGGCCATGTCACACTCCATAGGAGCTCAGCTATTATTGCTCAACTGCTCAGCACACGTCCCACCAGTGGGCATCATTCCAGGTTTGTGCTGCTTTAAATGGAGCTGGGCCTGTGTCATGGGTGCATCTGCATGAACACCTCCTGATTTAGGGCCCTGCTTTCTGTTCTACAATCATCCAGGAATGCCCCACCCCATACCTTCCTCCCCCATGAAAAACCCAAACACTGTCTCAGAAACTCACCCCACAGACAAGACCACAGAGTCCGTCTCCTTGGCCAGGTAATTGCACACACTGTGGTATGAATCTGCAAGACAAAAGCCAGGCCCACTGCAGCCCATGAGCAAGGCCCAGCCTCTCCCTACCCAGCCCCAGGGAGAGCAGTTGACATGGGCACAAAGAGTGATGTCATATCTGTCTCTACTCTGCAATGCCTCTGGTGAACTCCACCTGGGAAAACCCAGACATGTGACCTCAATCTTATGAATGTCCCTGATGGAGTAGAACTTGGGGCTCAATTTTACACTGAGGGAATTTGGGAACCAGGAAAGCTTTGTGATATACATGCATAATGCCATGACTGGGAATATTAATAATATTTAATATTTATTTTAATTAGGAAATAAGATATGGCTGGATGGAAATCAGTATTAATAGGATGGTACATCTAAAGTTCAACAAAACAGGACCATTCACACTAGTGGGCCGAGAATCTGGGTCCCAGGCCCAGCCCCTGACAAATTGTACCACACTGAGCACAGAGGCACCAGGGCATGTGTCCACGTCTTCAGCCAACCTGACACCAACACTGGGGTTCAGGGCCACTGGGAGGGGAGCTGGATGTCAGGCTCTTCCAAACCACTCTAGGTGACTCCAGTGTCCAGGGTCACTTGGAGAGGGGATGGGGGCATGGAGGATGGAGCAGAAGCAGAGGGAGACACACGGGGATCCACTGTGGGATCGTGCAGGGGTCAGCACCTACGACAAAGTTCTGTACAAGTTCACCCCAGCCCTGCTACATATTAGGTCACACAGAAACCTTTAGAGTTCAAAGGTCTAGGGCCACTCTCAAGAGGAACTCAGTCAGCCTGGGGGAGGGATGGAGTGGGTGGGCCCTAAAGCTCCCAGGGAATAAGACAGCCAAGGCCAAGATTTCTGCAGGCCACGGCCTGGACCCTGCTCACCTGTGTGGATTCACTACTTGCTTTGCCACTCTGACTTCCTTCTTCCCCCAGGCCCCAAGTTGCTTCTGCCTCACAGCTCTGACCTTGCCACCTCATGCTTTGACTGAGCTAGCCTGGGTCGGAGTGAGGCAAGTGAGACATCCACCATGGGTGCAAAGTCCAGGTCCCCAGGACACTCAGCCTTTCTAGGTATTATGATGTAATATTGTAGGATATGAAAATGAATGCTAAAACATGGGTGATAAACAAGTAACTGAAGTTTTCAGCACACTTCTTCACACTTATAAAACTTGCTCTGCCTTGATCACAACTGCTGGTGTGTGAATTTTGATACTCTGTTCATCGTAGATTTATATTGCTATTGAAGTGTGGTATTATTTGACTTCCTGACTAAGTTTTTCAATGCCTCTTGCTTGGGCATGTAAGGTGTTTGCCCCCACAAAGCTGCCCCAAGTGCCTGCCTTTGCTCAGGATGGTCCTTTCCTCACTCCTCTGCAGGCATGGCTCCTCCTCATTTGCTGAGCCTGGACTCAGATGTTGCATTCTCAGAGATGATTGGTGTGAGTTGAGATTCTAAATTGAAACTATATCTCTGGGTCACTTTCTATTTCAACAGACTGGGCTATGAACATGTGAAATTACTGACATATCTGAATTCCCCCACCTTGTCCAGTTCCCTCACTGAGGGAAGGACTCGGTCTTTCTTGTTTTCCTGTCTCTACTGTGCCAGCAAATTGTCTAACACTAAGTGGGGGTTTGGTAAACATTACTGATACATCCTGCTTTTACCTTTGAGCATGACATTATTTCTCAGCATAAGCTGACACCCGGAGAGTAGAGCACCTAGAGGCTTTAAAGAAAAAAAATATACCCAAGAATGGACCTTACAGATAAGATATACTGGCAGTTAAATGTTAAGTGATAGCTTGTGATGGTAGGTATTTCCACATCAGGCTGCAATAAACATGCCTTCATTTCAAGCAGCTTGCACAAGGGAAGAAGGTAGTTTTGGCTTTCAGTCTGCATCTCTCTGTGCAAAACTGTATGCATCTATACATTTGTGGATATCTATCCACAGCAAACTTGCATCTTCATGCAATCTTTCACCCACACATCTGCCTGGTTATTTATTCAGATAATAAATACAGGAGGCTGGAAACTTGGGACATAGAATCCAAGAAGACAGCATTCTCCCATGCACAGTTGGAGATCTGATTCTGAGTAGGGGTAAACAAGACAGAAAACAAGCTACACAGGCAGACCAAGATCAACTCAGATAGTGACAAGTGCCACAGAGGCATATGACAAGGATGAGGTCAGGAATGAGATG
>PVJX010045180.1:0-12838 GCA_004027295.1 Dolichotis patagonum | reverse complement strand
TTAGCTTGCTTTGCCTTGTTTAAGTTCAACACACATGAAGGTATGGACAGCTGTTTTTAGGAGAATGAGAGACACTATGACAGCCATTCATGGCTTCCCTAATGTCTGGTCTTGAAGACCTGTAATGCCCTCCTCGTCCTGCTCAGATCAATTCCATACTAGGTTGTTTCATGTGAATTCCCTATATGTGACAATATGGCCAACTATTTGGAAGAAAACAAGAGTCAATATGATAGAGAGTGAATATCTCCAATTGTCTAGCTTTGAAATTTATGTCTTACATTGCTTTCTTGTGATCTGCTTTGCTCTGTTTTGTTGTGTTTAATTTTACCCTATTGATATAATTGCATGTATATTTGAGTGGGTAAGATGGATTACCATATTGTTGTTTTTGTCAGATTGTGGAGCAGAACTGTTAACAGTCTCACTGTTTGAATGTCTACTTTACATGTTTTAACGTTGTAATTTGAACAACTATTTCCAAGAAGTCAGTATGTAATTAGTCAAGTAACAATTTCTTAGGTTTTATTGTTGTTGTTCTTTTCCTTTTTTCCTTGGAATACTGTATCGTTGCTACCCTTTATTCTGTTTTGTTTTGTTTTTTCCTCTTTAAATAAAATTATATAAAAAAAGAATATACTTTTTCACAGTGGGAGTTTGTGTAAAGTTCAGTGAGAGGCAAATAGTTTTGCTCCTATTTAGTTTAGTAAATCTTAGTCGAATTGTCAAGGCTGAAAACAGAGGGCTGGCAGAAGAGTATACTGTGTCAGAATTTGCTTTTTTGTGTAAAATGACTGAATGTCAGCCAGGGAGCTGGGGACTGTACATCAGACAGGGGGAAGAAAGTGGTCCACAAAGGCTTCCAGGAGGAAGGAAGTCTTGAGTAGAATCAGGGAAGATGACTAGGATTAAACTTGGTTAAAATGGGAGTAAGGACGTTTTGAGGAAATAGTCTGTGAACACCCATGGAAAGGTCAATGCAAGCAATCATTCGGACAAGAGCAAATGAGGTAGGGAAGATGGCAGGAAAGAAGGAAGGATGGAGACAGAGAGATAAGAGAGATAAGAAAGAGGTCAAATGCTCCCTGACTCCCATGGGGTTGTCCAGCAGCATGAATTTCATCCAGAAAACCCTGGGCAGCTCCATAAGACCAGAACACAGTCACCTCTAGATAGCACTTTGGCAGAAGTATGGAAGTTGATTGGAAAGAACCAAGTTGGAGTTAAGTTGTTACAATGATTTAGATAAGAAATTATAAGCTGAGCATATTCTCCTAAGCAAATGAAAATAATTTCCCCATGGAAGTAGTCAAATAAGTGATTTTCTCTACTTTTTTATCAGAATATTTTGCTTTGCAATAACGGTAGTTACTACTTACTCAAATGTATTAATATGCAAATAAAATGTGTTTTAACTTATAAATGCATATATCCAATATGCTAATTTAAATATGCATGTGTAATACACATATTTTTGTATGTATAGCCTTAATTTTCTTGTTTGTGTTAAAAATGAATTAGTAAATTTGCTAGTTATATAATTAATAGTTTGAATGCTATTATAATTTTTTGATGTAGAAAGCATTTGTTGTTTTCAGTTCCAGAAAGAGTTCCACTGGAGACACTCAGATATTATAAAAGAAATATGTTTTATTCTAATTCTTCTCATTTTTTTGCTCTTACTGAGAAGGTTAAAATTTTCAGAATTTCAAGAGAATAAAAATTAAACAAAATAGAAGTTTTATTTCTTTCAAAGCTAAGACATAAAGTTGATATGAGCACTTAAAAACAAATAATATTCCAAAGCTTTTTAGCACTATTCGCATGCAATAAACCTGATGCTGGAATTTGGAAGATTCCTCTTGTACTATTCACATGCAAGTGAACTTGATATCGAAATTGAAAAGATTCCTCAAACAAAGTGAGGCTTTTAAAATATGTATGTTTTTCAAAGGCTTAATTAAACAAAGCTGATTATATATTATAAAAGGTATTCATTTTCTTTTTTGGTAGAGAGAGCCTCCGGTTTTATTTCTGTGAGCTTAGTCTCTTTGTTGTTGTTTTGTTTCTTTGTGGTGCTGGGGATCAAACCCAGGACCTTGCTCATGCAAGGCCAGAGTTCTACCACTGAGCCACATCCCCAGCCTTGATATTCATTTTCTAACCACTGTGCAATTTGTATCCCTGAAAAATATTTATATTTGAGGGGAATGCTTTTATTTATATTTTTTAAAAACTCCATTTGAAAAGTGAAATTGTAGATTTTCATTCTTACTTCATAGGAAGAATCCACTTCTAATAAAAATCGTGACTGTCTAAATGTTAGTGTTTTAGTAAATGAAGTGGGGATTTAAATGAACAGTTTGACAATCAACAGGGAAGCAAAGGGTGAACTCAGTGACGTGACTGGATGTTCACCCTACTAGTTACTTTATCTGCTTGGCTCTTGTATATATTACTTATTATGTGAAACTGCCATTCTGTCTCTGTGGACAACATATGTTTACCATATGCTTTTTAGTGCTTGAGTCTGTTGGCTGATAGGAATATAGACCCTAACACAAAATGTACAGCATTTAAAATATGATCAGTAGATCATCACCATACTAATAATTCCATTTACAAATTCTGCTAAAGAGCAAGAAAGTCCAGTCAATGGGAGATTGGTCTGGTCTAGGAGAGACACCCAAATCAGAAGGAATTTACTGCTGGAGAGAGACCATTAAATGGTTTTGTCCTGTACAATTTGACATTTTCAGTGAAAGAACTGTTTTCTAGATTTTCTTTCATTGTCTGATAACATTTTCTCCATGCAGGTCTTATGCACTAAAACGTGAAATGCTGAATCACACAATGGCATCTTTCCAAAACACTTTATGAATTCTTCCCTCTCATTTTGATTGATAAACTCATATTTTATGTTATGGAGTTTTTTGATGTTATTCTATTCTAGGTTCCAAGTTTGTTTTGGTTCCAAGTTTCTTTTAATAACCAGTTTCTGATTCGTGATATCCAAAACTATTCAGTTTAATCACAATTTATTAATTTAGGGATGCTGTATTGCCCCAAGACTGGTGCTTTTCTTCTTAATTATTCATTATTTTTCTTCCAAGTCTTACCGGTTTAAAAACTCAATTGTATTAAAAATCCAGAGAAGCCTAGATCCCAGTAGACTTTTTACCCTGTGCATAATTTTATTAAATTCTAGGAAAGAGCATAAAAAGAGTGATACAGATAGAATGATTTGTTCAGCTCTTCACATTATTAAATAGATAGGAATTATTATTCTAATGTCTTTTAATATGCTTCCAATGATGTTTACATCCTAGCTCATAAAGGATGATGAGAGAATTAGTGCTCATGTGATTGCTTTGTAAATACAGACTTAAAGACCCCTCAAAAATGTTGTCCGCCGGGAAGTCAGGAAGAGCACTGATGCTTTCTGTCCAGTCTAGATAATTCATCCAACTTGTAAATTTTTTTTTTGTACCAGGGATTGAACTCATGACCTTGCACTTGCTAGGCAGGTGCTTATGCCACTGAGCTAAATTCCCAGCCCTTAACTTGTACATTAAATCTGAGGTCAGTGCACATTTTCCACCTCCCTCCCTCCTGTGAGCCCCTCTGAGATACACGTGAATGCCACCACAGCGGATTGGCATGTAAGGCAACTCAGACTGTGCAGTAGTTTCCAGTCCTTCCAGCTGCTAAGAGGTCAGGCTGAATGTGGCACTGGGGTTGAAAAGAATTCTTTCCCCCCAAATCTGTTAAAAGGCATCTACTTTTCCTTTAGTTTTGGATAGCCACTCCGGTGACCACCAAATCTGTTCACATCACTGCATGTGATGGGTCTTGAACAGACTTCCTGTTTTTTTTTTTTAAATGCCATCCATAAAAGTGAGTGTGTGGGAACATGGTAGGAGCTAGTGTGGCACAATGGTGTCTAATTATAGTCTGTGCATTGTGCAGAGATTACATTGTTTGTGTTGAATTGTGCTACCTACCAGGTCCCCTTTGGCGTCCCTCCCTTCTGGGAGACCTATCCTCACCCCCGGGTGACACTGGTGTCAGCTGTGTGACTTGCTTTAGCAATGGCAGGGAAGAAGAATGGACACATTCCACATCAGAGCAGATTTCACAGCTGTCACATGATGACACCATTCCTCTGGCGAAGAAGGGGTCTCAGGTGGAGCTACTCTTTCTGCCTGGAGTTGGAAAACAAGCAGAAGCCTGCAACAGGGCCATTGACACGTCACAGCCAACACGTGTGAGTGAGAAATAAATCCTTGCAGTTGTGAGTCATTGGCATGTGGAGGGCTTTGGCATTATCCAAGCATAATGTAGCAAAAGTTTGCTAACAACACTATGCATGGTGTGGGAACTGCTGATAACATTCAGTCCCCATAGATGATTTTGACATACACATATGTTTTAATTAATTGGAATTCATTAGACCAGATGGTCTTCCAACAACTAATCCAGCCTTGGTGCCAACAACTAATTCATGGATCTTAGAACAAAGGGACCCAAGCTACTATTTTAGCAATTATGCCCCATATTGTCACATTACAGTTGATGTCACTCTCATTTGTAGTATTTCCTTTTATAGTCACAATTCTGTGTAATAAGTATTATCGTCTCCATTTTATGGAGAGGGAAAGGGCCCGGCGTAAGAGAAATCTAGCATTTTTCTGTGATTCGGCATCAGTGAATATGGAAAGGGAATAAAAACAGCAAGTTTTGGACTCAGCCCTCCTCCCTCCTTTCTCACTATCCCACTGTAACCACCCCCAGGAGTGTCATCTTTCTCCCTGCAGTTTTACCAGCATTTAAGTCTGCAAATGCAACTTGCAAACACAGTAACTAATAACATTTTTTAGTGACATGAATGGGAAATCCCTGCAATTAAACTCTTCTTCCTGAATGATAATCAGTTGTCACAGGGACATAGAAATTTGGAATGAGAAGAATGGAGGGACTTCTACCCTGTAGAAACTGTCCATCATACAGTGGTTGGAATGGACTTTCGAACATTAGGGATTGTTACTGTAGTGTCTCACTTGGTTTTTAAGTGAGCTTTCTCACATCGTGTTAGTTACAGTGACCAAAGCCACGGCAGTGAAACGCAACAGGACTAACTGTGCACCTATCCCATCTGACTGTGTAGCTGTGTCTGGGAGCGGGGACCTGGCAGTGCTGGCCATGTGGCTGACACCATGGGACCTTGGAGTGACTGTCCTACCCTTCACTTCTGTAGTCTCTTTGTTTCTGCTGTGTAGATTCTACCGTAACAAAATTCAGTAAACATTTTGATTCTCTGTTTGGTCTTTCCCTTTCTTCCTGTGCGTGGGTGAAGGGAGGAGGGGAAGATTCTGGCATGGAGAAGGTAGTCTTTGTGTTCTGCCAGTAATTTGCCAAACACAATAAATGTATTTGCTTTCTAAAATGTCCATCTTGCTTCTTATTATGTAAGCATCTGCATATGTATGTGTGTATTTTATATTTTTAATATTGGCCCTGGGTAGCTTTAAATATCTTATTTTTTTGTTGTATATAATATGTACACATGTATATAATTGTAAAAGTTTTATAATCACAAACAAATACTATGGTGGTTCCAAAACTGTTTTTAGATATGACCAATTTTCTTAATTGGATTAATAATTAACTTTTCCTCCATTTCTCTGTTATCACAGAAACCCCTCAGACTTAATATTTATAAAAGGGCAAAAAGATCAAATCCCCAAAATGAGATAAATCATGGGAAAGTTTTCCTTGTTAAGCAATGCTGTTCAAGCTGATATTTGATCATATGTGGTGTACTAAGTTCAATGGGCAAAAATTAATATGCTGGAAAATGAGGGGCTGCAAGCAATTAGCGGTTATTATTGCACTATATACAAACATCCTGTCATTAAGCATTTCTTTTGAATGAGTAAATGATTACTGTAATAAATATGAGGAATAGCAAACTATCAACTTAGAAGGAAGATACAAATTAAGAGTTTTGATATGTTCCTCCAAGGGGAAAAGTAATTTGCATAGGTGAACCCTCTGTATTTTATTTCACATTTCATTATGTTGAGTAAATGTTAATCTACTATGAACCTTCCGAAATTCTATTTTCCTTGCCTCAGGCTTCAGAAATGTTCGTTTTTGTTCGAGGAACATGTCTCAGCTATCAGGAAGTGCTTTTGTCTTCAAGCAAAAGAAAGGATCGCATGAGCAGCAACGGCAAAGCCTGGCCGGGGAAGGGATCACACATGACATGCAGATGCAGGAGGGTTAGGAATAGATACCAGAGAAACTGTGAGTCCAGCTCATCACACCTGTCTCTTAGTTTTGCCTTTTGGTTCCTACAAATAAATGTTTGTCCTATTGTGTTAAACTTTGTGTTTTTCCACTTCAAACCAGTTTTGCTTGTATGAAATAATATGGATATAATTTGGAGTCAAACTGTTTTATCTTGTTGCAGGATTAATTTTAAGCATAGAATTCACATTTCTGTTTGGAGAGTCATATTAAAGTCTCATGATTGTCATAAAAGCAGCTATCCAGTAACCAAAAATATATTTGTCTAGTTTCTATCCCATGTATTAGACCACAAGAAAAATATATATTGATCTACCTCTAGTGATTTTGACAAGAAGAGAAAGAAAAGGAGTAACTATGGAGCCTCGGTTTCCAAACTAGAACACTACTAAGATAACTCTGCTTCTAACATTATCTTTTCTATGTTGGTTCACCAAAAGGAAAAAAGAGAAAACCTGACCTGTCTAGTTTCCAGAAATATGCATCTCAGCTGATCAAGAGAAGTCTGTGAGCAGGACTGTTTTTCTAGCTCATGGTAGTGCTGCAGTTCTGAAATGCAAGAAAGCTATTTTGCAAGAAAGACATCTATTATTTTCTTAGAACTTTCTTTCACCATGGAAAAATAGAACTAAAAATAGATCAAAGTTTTGTAACTCTCTACTGTTTTATAGTTCAATGGAGTTGACAATTAACCTGTGAGAATAAATCATCCTAATGATGAAAATTTGAATTTATGATTTACTTAAGAAGTTATTGGCTTTTAAAATGGTTCAAGATTTACAGAGAAACTGGGATGGCTTGATACAGAAAGCTCCCACATACACACTCAGTGAGTTTGCCCTATCATTAATATCAGGCACTGATAGTCCACTGGATAATATTAATGAACCAATATTGATAGATTATTAACTACAGTCTTGATTTATTCAGATTTCTTTAGTTTTTACCTAGTATCTTTTCTTGTTACAGGGTCCCATCTTCTCTCTCCCTCTCTCTCTCCTTTCTCTCCCTCTCTCTTGCTTTTTCTCTCACTGTGCATAGAACCTAGGGCCTTTGTACAGACCTATGTTTCTCCCCATTTATTTTACAGTTTTTGTTTTAAGGAAGGGTCTCTCTAAATCACTGACTTGCCCAGGCTGGGCTGGAACTTGTGATTCTCCTCTCTCAGCCTCCTAGAGGTTACAGCACTCTGTGCCCAGCTCTGCCAAGTCCCTTGAGGCCCTCTTGGCTATAAAAGCTGAGGCTCTGTCCTCAGGCACACAGAGACTAAAGATTGTCCCATTTTCAGAAGCAGAACCCTTTGTCACACCGCAAGGCCCCTCTTTGTCCCCAGTACTTTTCCTGGCTCTGAGTTCTCCTTTATCTAACATGAGCGCAGTGCTCAGAGGTCTGCTTTGTGCTAGTGCTACCATCTTACATCTTTGTAGCCTGGCTTGACTTTAACTCATCTGTATCTTTATATGAGAAGTTGGTTTTGGTGGCACACATAGGGAATTCCCTTTCTTACCCACTCTTAACTGTCTCTGTCTTTTGGTATATTTAGAACTTTCACATTGAAAGTGATTACTGATCCAGTTGGGTTAATATCTACCATGTTTGTAGCTGTTTTCTATTTGTTGCACTGGCTTTTCATTTGTTTTTTACTTCCCTTCTTCTTCTGCTCTTGTTTTAATTATGCATTTTATATGATTTCATTTTCTCTTCTCTCTTAACATATCAATTATACTTCTCTTTAAAATTCTTTTAATGGTTGCCCTAGGGTTTGCAGTATAAATTTTCCACAATCTAAGTCTATTTTTAAAAAGTACTGTAGTGTTTCATAAGTAGTGTTAGAACCTCATAATTTGAGTTTCAAATTTATCCTTCCTACTCTTTAAAAATAAGTGCCATCCATTTCACTTATCCATGTGCTATGGTCACACAGGACACTATTACTCTTGTTCCTTCAACACTTATTTATTAGATTAAGAATAAGAAAAATATAGGATTTTATTTTAAAATTACATCCCTTTCCTATATCCTTCCTTTCTTTCTGTAGCTCTGAGTTTGTGACCTATATCCTTTCCTTCATTCCTGAAGAGCAAGTCTGCAAGCAATGCGTTCCTCAGTTGCTGTTTGTCTTTATGTTTGTTCTTCACTTTTGCAAGATAATTTTCCAGGATATAGAATAAGTTGGGGGTGCTTTGTTTTTTTCTTTCATTTCTAACATTTTAGGCATTTCCATCTTCACTCTTCCCCATGGTATGAATTTTGTTGTTAAGTGAAAAATCTTTGCTTCTTACTATCTTTCCCCTTTCTGTCAATTTTAAGGTTCTTTTCCTTGTCTTTGGTTTTCTGCAGCTGAGTGTGACACACCTCAATGTTCCCTGTGGCCACCGAAGGTCAGCGTTTGCTTTAGTCCTTGAGTTTGTGTCCTCTGCGGTTTTTACTGAGAAGTAGGCCATTGGTATAGAGAACATATGGGGTCTATTTCAGGCTGGTTCCCTTCTTCTCATACTGGAAGTCTGAGAAAAATTATCTTTCTGTTTTAGGCAGAGGGCTTTCTCCTGTATTCTGAGAATATATTGGGGTCCCAGGACAAAAACCCATGAATTTATGGCCCTCTAGCCTAAGGCTGCAGCTGTAGGAGTTTCTCAGTCTCAAGGAAGTTGTTATGGTTTATATCCAGATGCCCCCGAGAGCTTCCTCACTCCTGATGGAGCTTTGGGAAGGTGATTGGATCCTGGGGGATACAGCAGGTTTGCTGTTAGAGGGTGCGGTGTGTTTGGAAAAGGTGCTTACTGGGAGCATGACCTGGAAGTGTTTACCTTCCTTCCCGTCTTTTCACTCTCTGCTTCTGGCCGCCGTGTGTGCAGAGCCCTTCCTTGTGTGCCCTTCCACAGCGCTGCCTCGCCTTGGAGCCAGCCAACTCCGGAGTAAAAGGTGCACCCTGACAAACTTTTTCTCCCTTAAGTTGCAGTTGGGGGATATTGTTTCTCAGCAGTGAGAAATGCCTAAGACTAAAATCTGGTTTAAGCGACACTTTAATTGCTACTTAAGTTTTTCTACTGGTCCATGGGTCACTGATTTCTTCTTTCATTCAATGGATCTCAACTATGTTTTCCTCTATTTGTGTTTCTCTAAATTTGTGGAGCGCTTTCCTTGTGTACTCAGCTCCCTGGTGGGTCAAAGAAGAGCCACTGAATTTCTTTGTTCAGCTTAGCTGCAGTCATGTCAGTTTTTTGATTAAAAAAAAATCATTGAGTGTTTCATCTTTTGGAACTCTTATTTTTCTTAAAGAAAATCATCCTCACTTATCTACTTGCACACTTGCAATCCAGGAAGATAATACACAGCTGTGATGTCACGGAAAGGAGTGGACAATACAAGGGCTTTTAGCAAAAAAGTCTTCCAGAAAACTCCAGGTCTATCCACATGCTTCATTTTGCAGATTCTTCAATAACTTCAGTTAACAATAAAATTTTTTTACAGTGTTGATTTTGAAAATATTTTTCAGGATTATGACTGAGAAATGTAGTGTATACTTAAAGTTTATAACAAATTGCCACGGTAAAAGGCACACTGGGATGAATCCTCCCCAGTACTCCTCCCTCACTTCTCACACTGAGTCTCCCATTGTCGCCACTTTCAGAAGCAGCTCTGGAGTCCTCCTTCTGGACTGCTTTTAGTTGTGCTGTCCTGGCTCTCTTGATGTCTTGACTTGGTCCAAAACGTTTTCTTTTCACGGCCTCTTTGGCTTTGAGGAGGAAGCAGAAGCTGCTCAGGGGCAGATCTGGTGAATAGGATGAGACGAGACCTCGCTGCGATGCTTTCACAGCCTCGTTGGATGGTGCTTGCTGGCAGTTGTCACTGGATTTTTGATCACGCCATGTAAAGGCACTCAGTAAAGATGACCTCTGGGACTGCTTCTGAAAATGGCAAGAATGATGTGATAAATACAAGGGGAAGAACTTTGAGGGGAATTAATGCAACATATGTTTTATTGTAACAAATTTTTAAAAATTTGAACAATCGGTGTTTATTTTGAGCACAACTCATACTTTCTGGGTTTACTGAAAAATTTAAAAAATATTGAAAACACATTGATTAAGCAGTTTTGAGGCCATTATCAAGTAAGCAATAGATCTTCGTGCAGAAGCATGAAAAGGTCCTTTATTGACTGTGGGCATAAAAGTGGGCTTGAGGGTCCAGCTATGGGATTCTATGGGTGTTCACTTTTAAAGTTATTTTTTCAGTTTTAATCTGGAACAATGTTTTAAGTGCAGTGATGTCAGAAACAAAATTTAGTATTCACAGAGCCCTGAAACTGATCAAATTGATACTGATGCTCTGTCCTAATAAAGGATTTACGAAAGTAAAGGAGAAAATCAAGATCGTAATCTATAGGCATTTCAACATCCTATCATTGTTTTCTGTATCGGCTACGTCAACCTAAAGCATTTAAAGATGGCTCTCTCAGTGTAAAAGCTTATCCCTTCCCTATCAGCTGTATAATGTCGCTGTATGCAGGGGCCTCTCCTTTGAGGGTTTAGATGTGACTCATGTATCTCAGGCACGGACAGATTCTGATTCAGGGAGCCTGGGTGGGATCTGGGATTCTCCATTTCTAACAGACTCCTACCTGTGAGTGAAGCCACTGGTTCACAAACTGCGCTGGGCAGCAGACACTCGATGACATGAAATTCAAAGTACGACATTGAAAACAAAACCCTGTAACTGAATGAACATTTCCAAAGTGAAACTGATGAATAAATAAGACTTTATCTTTGTTCCTTATACTCTGTTATTCTCCCCCTAAGGCATAAAGCATTTGCTGTAGCCTTTTATTTGGTGTCTTCTGGCTATGGTCTAACTCTCAGGGCACATTGCACTTAAACTAGTTAAAAGGCAATAAACACATATTCTCAAGCTTAAAATTCATAAAGACAAACTCAAGGTCTATAACATAAAGACTATGAATCTAGCATCCTTTTTTAAAAATAGAAAACAAGATATTGAAACAAGAATGCACTGAAACTGCTATGGAAAGCTGTTTGTACAAGTCTATTATGCATTTTTATAATAAAGCTAGTATATTTAGTGACTTATTTTTAATTATTGTAATTACAATTTCAATTATTTTTATGTTAAATAATTGGACGTGCATAATTTATATAGAATGTTTTAACACTATTATTAAGCAATCAGTAACATACTAACTTAATATTTTCATTGGAGGAAGTTTAAAATTGCCTAGTTCACAAATTAGGGCAAGTGGAAGTGTCTCTTAAAAATGTCGCCTCCACCTGTCATTTAATTTTCTATTTGGTACCCTTACCTTCACTGCACAGCTTTTTGGGGTATGGGAATCAATTTTAACATGAAAACATTTCACATACTATACCCTTTATAATATTTTAAAAATTATTAGTTGGGAAAACATATAATAATTTTAGAGTATATATATATATATATATATATATATATGATCCTTCCACTAAATATCTAGTGCATTAAACATAACTATCTCCATATATTTGAAAGATGACAATGCTTTTATATATAATATGTAGTATGTGTCATTATTAATGCATATGTGTCACATATGTGTTTAGCAAATTCCATGAGGCGGTCTGTAGTGAGTCTACAAACAAAGCTTAGTTTGCGTGTGCAATCGTGGACCATTTGCTGTAATTCTTTTGCCCACACACACTATATATATGTATATTTTTTCCAAAATGCAAGTTGGCCTGTCATGACACTGTTTTGAAGTCAATTTCTTATGGTTGTGGAAATATATGATTTTATG
Organism: Dolichotis patagonum; assembly: GCA_004027295.1. Lineage (NCBI taxonomy): Eukaryota > Metazoa > Chordata > Mammalia > Rodentia > Caviidae > Dolichotis > Dolichotis patagonum. The sequence continues at coordinate 738 of PVJX010045180.1, read as the reverse complement.
CTTCCTTCCAGCCTTTAGTCAACCTACCTTCAAACCCTATCCCTTTCCAGTCTGTGCACGCTGTGACAGCTATTTCTGGACGCCAGCTGCTGCGACCCGCTCTGACAGAGGCTCCGCTGGCTGCCGTAGGAGCCAGTGAGTGACCCCTGGAATGCGGACCCGCTTTGGATCTGGTCTGGTGTTTTGGCTGAGCCGGCCAGATCTGGGCCCTCCGAGAGCAATTCTGATTTCAGGTATCTTAGATGTTGGAGGATATTGCCAAAATATTTTTAGTCTTAAGAAACACTTGTCTCTTATTTTTCCCCTCAATTTTTCAATCTTATAAGTCCCAAGGGAAACTTAAAAATGAAATATATTTTCAAAACAAAATATTTTTTCTTCATTACAGGAGTAGCAGCTGGGTCATTCAATCAGAATACATCCATACGCATATCTCGGCATATCTATACAGGTCATTCATGTTTTGCGGGGGTAGAAGCAATTCATGTGTTGTACTTTCATCCATGCCTTTATATTTTATTTTTGCTTTGAAATAAAGAATAATATGCAATTGCCTTTGTCATTCACTAAACCAGGCACAAAAAACACCTCGTGATACAAACTTTTGTCCAAAAACCACCTTCTCATACATTTAGGCTACAGTTTTCTGAGGATCAACTTGTGGGAACTACCCTAGTATTTTAAGTCTTGGTTTCTTTTTTTTTTTTTTGGATTTTTTTAAAATTTCATTTAAAGAAA
>PVJX010045179.1:0-12838 GCA_004027295.1 Dolichotis patagonum | reverse complement strand
CTCCCCTCTGTGGGCTCCTGGCTCCCTAAGTTGTAAGGCGAATGCTGGGTGTGGCCACCCCGGAGCCTGTGGAATCTCAGGCAGGCCAGGCCTCCGTGCTTTGTCCCAGGCAGGTCTCCAGGAGGTTCCCTGCGAGTGAAGGGCCTACAGGTCCCAAAGAGTCAGGCCAGAATGTTGGTTTCTGAAAAGTTCCCGGTCCAAAACAGACCTGGCCATGATGCCAGTCTCCACAATATTTCCAATCCAAACAGCACGTCCACTCTGCGGGTCCGAGAGTTTCGGGTCCCAAAGAGACAGGCCGCGATGCTGCTTTCTGGGAGACTTCCTGGGGGTGAAGGTTGGGGCTACAGGCCCAAACAGACCTGGCCCAGTTGCCGGTCTCCAGGCAGTTCCCTGAGGATGAAGGGCGGGCCTACCAGTCCCAAACAGTCGTGCCAAGATGCAGGTCTGCACAGACTTTCAATCCAAGCAGACCAGGCCACTCTACAGGTCCTAGAGTTTCGGGTCCCAAGGAGACAGGCTGAAATGCTGCTTTCTGGGAGTCTTCCTGGGGGTGAAGCTAGGGCTCCGGGCCCAAACAGACCTGCCCCAGATGCCAGTCTCCAGGCAGTTACCTGCGGATGAAGGGTGGGCCTACCTGTCCCAAACAGTCACACTGAGATGCAGGTCTGCGCAGACTTTGATCCAAACAGCCCAGGCCACTCTACGGGTCCGAGAGTTTTGGGTCCCAAAGAGACAGGCCAACATGCTGCTTTCTGGGAGACTTCCTGGGGGTGAAGGGCGAGCTACGGGCCCAAACAGACCCGGCCCAAATGCTGATCTCCAGGCAGTTCCCTGCGGATGAAGGGCATGCTTACCAGTCCCAAAGAGTCGCACCGAGATGCAGGTCTGCTCAGACTTTTGATCCAAACAGCCCAGGCCACTCTATGGGTCCGAGAGTTTGAGAGTAGATTTTAAAGTAGCAATGTGAAACATACATGGCTGTAATATTTTACCTATATTTAGGTGGATTAGAAAACCAAAGATAGAAAATCATTAGTTTGGAAACAATGAACTACCACACCGATTCTGAAACTGAAGCAGGGAAACGAGGTGCAGGGAGGTTGAGGTGGTACCACAGACCTTCCCAATCATCCTCATCTTGCAAATGATTCTGAAATACCATCCCCTTCACAAGGTTTTTCCTCAACTGATTTTCACCTTGTGAACTCTAAAATATACTTTCGTTGGTCTTTTTCCTATTCATGTTTTTACCTTCAATTCAAATTGTAATTAGTAATGTTATCTCTCCTAATAATTTCAAGAAATAATCTGAACATACACTTTTACATCTATATTAGCACTGATGTAGACTTCTGGGCTGGGAGGCAGAGTTCATTAGTCAAAGAATAGTGGCTCCAAATCTTCACTTCCCAAGAGTTGTGGAATTTCGCTCAAGGTACACAACATACATGATGAGGGTGTGTTACGGAATGAGAGGAATGGCCAGAGCAAGGGACCGTTGCTGAGATTAAATGAACTAACACACAGCTAACCCATGGAACAGCTTGTGACCTAGAATAGCTACATTGCAAATGTAAACACAAGCACTCCATTCATCCTCTCTACAGTGACTTAAGATTTGATCCCAAAGCAAACAGTACTAATATATGTTAGCTCAATTTAGATCTAAAATTGGCCAGTTTGATGCATGGACTATTTATTTACATGACCATGAGCAAAATGACAGATAAAAACAGAAATTAAAATCTATATTGCAAAGAGGCTTCATTTTTGCCTTCATGTCATTAATTTAAAAACAAGCAGTCCTTTGAGAATAAGTGTAACCAAATGAACATGTGCAAATAGTAGAAACACCTTCTTTTATTTTAAAACCATTTGCTAAGCGTTCTTGAGAAATGAACACATAAATATGGAATTCATAGAATGTTCATATAGTACAGTGATTGAGAGATTCTTCAGTTATTATAATCTGAACTGTCTGAATAGAATTTACTCTTTTCTCATTAGCAAAAAATAAGTGCAGGGTTATTACTTTTTGTCAGGAATATAAAGGTGTTTTATTGACTGTATTATTAGATGATAAAACCTGCTTCTCATCAAACAGTTATAAAAAAAGTTTTAGGATTTTTGTGAAATAGTTGTCTGGAGGCTCATACCTGAGGCAAATAAAAATATTAAGAGGAACTTAATAATAGGGCTCCATTTCAACTTCAAGTGACAGAAGTTACCTGAATAACATTAACTGGAAAATATTTCAACTCACACTCTTCACTTAACTACATCAAATCTTTAGAAACTTTCATGTACAGAGAAAGTAATGGAGAAAACAAATAGTTTCAACTGGAATGGAGCTCATGAACAGACTTCAAGTCATCATTACTAAAGGGAAAGTGGGACACTGTGTTTTGATTTTCTGCTAAGAATATGGGAAGGTATTTGAAGAACTAGTTGACTGTTCTGGATTAAAAACTGGTGGTCAACTTAACATCAGCTAAATTGAATCAGCATGGTGCTGAGTGTAGATGTTCCACCTGAGGAAAGTTGCCAGAATAAAAAAAAGACATGGAGAGGAAGAGCGTAGCATTATGGGTTCTCCCGACTGTTTCTGTTTATTGGAGTCATTGGTTCTCCTGGAGGAGCTTGTCACATAGGCTTGCCTGATATAAATTTGGCCCTTGTCATCAGGAGAGCTCAAGAAATTGTCACTGAGGGTGGCTTTGGTTCACTTTGGGGGAGCTCTGGTCCTTATGTTGAGCATTGCTCCCTAGCTCCAGAGGGGAACATGTGTGCTGTTAAGTCTCCAGGAGAAGCTTGTCTTGCTGGCTTCCTGATACGAACTCAGCTGGTCTCAATGGTAGAGTCACTCAGGACCTCATTGTCACTGAGGATGGATGTGGTAATTTTCAGGGAATTCCTGGTCCTTATTTTGAGAGCTGCTTCTTGGCTCTAGTGTAGAATTCTCAACTATTGGCACAGCTCCTTGACTCCACTGGCACAGACGTTCTAGCTTCCACTTCTGGCCTTTGGGCCTTCCCAGAGTAGATCCATGAAACAGACCTGCATGAGTCATTGCCATGGGCTCTAGGCCTCCAGCTGGACTCACAAAAGGCATTGTCATGGACTCTAGCTCTTCAGTTAGACTCACGAAGGACATTTCTGTGGGATCCAGGCCCTTAGCTGGATTTCCTTGGGTATTTAGTATGTGGATAGATTTCCTGCACTTTCTTGTATTTAATTCTGGGTGATCATTATAAATAACACTATAAATTCTGTTTCCTGTACGTAATTGTTCTCTTTGCAACCCCTGACTACAACATTGACTATGCCATCCCACATGGTATATCAGAAAGTATATTAGAGTACAGGTAAGTGTTTTTGAGGGGACACAAGTTAGCTGTAAGAAAGAAAGATGAAGTTTGTTTTATTGTTGTGAAGTGAAAATGTGTTTGACTATCTTGCCTCTTCCCCTCCTTTTGGAAAAATTTCAGTATTTCTAATGGCATAGATATAATTGCTTAAATTTGGTTATATTATAGGAATATTTCTTCATTTTACATTAGTAAAATTAATTTGTGAATTGGAGACTTTCACAAAAACATTTAACTTGAAGATTAATGCTGAACACATAAATATAGTCTAAGAGTTACATTTAAAATGTTTGTCAATCTTAGTTTAAAATGCACTAAAACTATAATTTTCTCATTTAAAATATGTTTTATATCTGAAATTCAATACTAGGTATAAACATTTTGGGGGGAAATACTGGAGTTTGAACTCATGACCTTGCACTTCCCAGGTACGCATTTGTGCCATTGAGCTAAACTACCTGCCCACTATTTTTTTTTATTTTAAATAGGATAAAATAAAATAAAACCAATGAAAACAAACCAGTGTAAGAGATACAGGACTTCAAAACATTATTAAATCAGAAATAGTTAGCATAATGTCTTTTGATGTCTTCAACATAGCTGCAGATAACTTTGAACATAGTAAAAATGAAACAGAATAGAATAGAAACAATAAAGACATAACAAATTCAATAAAGACCTTTAAAACAAACCAATAGTAAATCCAAACTTGCTGCCATAATATATCTTACTATTTTTGAAATAGCTGCTCCTGCCATCAGATCTGACATAATCAAACAAAAGAAAATAAAACCCAACCCAACAAAACAATAGAAACAATATAGGACTTCCAAAACAAGACCATAGGGAATCAACAATGGCTGAAACTCTCAGAAGAAGATCCTCCCTACGTGTCATATTGCGTATCACTATCCTCTGAAACCATGATTAGACCACTGACCCTAGAGCTTCAATGTTAGTGAAACACCAAAGCACCATACACATCCAATTGCATTTCACCTCCATAGGTATCATCACAACCTTTGTTTCCCTGGAGGGATTGGTATTTCTTGTATTGCCAGCCTGCATGCTGAGAAGCACTAGGGTCTGGTTTTTCCCAGTCCTACTGTGGGCCATACATGGTACTGGTTCCCAGACTGGGCTTGCTTCCTGGTATGACGTTCTCTCTACCCTCAGTCCATGAATGCCTCCTGCCCACTATTTACATTTTTAAAATGTACTCTTCTTATATTTAACACATTATTATATTTAGAACTTTGGAAATACTAATTTTATTGTCAATTTATCTCATGAAAAAAAAACTCCTCATTTTATTTAGGTAGGTAATAAAACTACTGGCAAATAAGGATAATAATATAATCCTATTGCCTATCATGCACAAATCTGTAAGATATGGTGCTCTGTAACATAAACTAGAATTACAATTCCATAAATGAATGGACACTGTGGTAGTAACTTGCTTATTCTTCTCTTATTGATGGGACAAAATACCCCAAACCCAAAATTAAGGAAGGAAAGGTTTATTTACCTCACAGTTTGTGGCGGTTTAAGTCCATAATCAGCTGGCTCCAAGGCAGAGTGGCATGGCAGAGGGACAAAATTTCAAGGTGACAAAAGACAGTAAGTCAATCAGAGCAAGAAGAGTGAAAAGAGCAAGACTCTTTTCCTCTGTTACATTGTACACAGACTACCTCTCCCTCAGTGTGGGTGTGTAGCACTCACCACCAATTCCAAGACTAGACAATGAACCAATCACAAACTCTAGATTCAGCCAGCTCCATGACTGCATGAGGCTTTGAGGGGACATCCAGACACAAACCATAACAGGTGATTAAGATAGACTTCACAACTGGGTGAGTTTGAGATATCCTCCAGGTCTTAGGTGTGTCTGGTACCCAGTCCCTTCCTGTCTAGCACTCTTCCCCCTTCTCTGCTTTCAACACCCTTGCTACCCCTGCCCTTCTAGCATGATGTCTCTGCCTCCAAGTCAGTTGATCATGGAGTGAAGCCCCAAGCTCAATGAAACTTTTCCTCCTTCAAATTGTGGGTAACAGGTATTGTACCCCAGCAGTTGGAAAGCTGGCTGATACAAGATGGGAACTCACATAATAGTTTCATTTTTTGCAGTAATATCTCAAAGATGAATTGTTATATGCTTGATGGAGAGGAAAAAAGTTTAATAGAAATTAAATTCTCAATTCACCTTGTATTTATTCAACTTGAGACAGCAGGTCTTTTGATGTAAAACTGTCTTTGACTACAGGTATGTGACAGGAAATAAAATAAAAAAGCAATGAAAAATATGAAAAGTGACCAGAACCCAAAACAACAGATTATTTTAAGGTTTGACTTTCTATTTTCCTTACCAATCTTAATTTTTTTAATGTGCTTCCATACTTAAATATAGTTTTCTTACTCTTTAAATTTAAATTCTTTTGATGACCACCATAGTTTCATTTATTATTTTCTTTGTGTTCTCTTGTAGAACACTTATAGTCAGAATGGTCAGCATGTCTCATATCTCTTTATGGACTTTGGTTCATCACTGTGGAATTGTCTCTCTCATTTTTCTGGTATTTTTTAAAAAATTGATTCTCTATAGTTCAGTGTTCACATCATTAATTATTCTTCAGCTGCATTCAACCAAGCTTCAAGCCAGTATGGCAACTTGACAGAAATAGTTGTTTTTTAAGAGCCTCAGCCCTTTTTCAACAATTTCTGGCTTCCAAAAAACCCTGAATACCCAATGTTATTCACACCAAATGATGATAATCCCATTCCACTGTAATATGTGGAGGAAACCTTGTATTTGCAGGGATGCAAAAGAATACAAAAGTAAGTGACAGAAATTAAGTATGAATGGTTTCAATTCAGTTGTAAAATAGAAGTATCACTACAATTGAATCAGAACAGCAAGCAGTGGTTTAGTTTTTTCCCCCTCACCAGGAGATCCAGTCATCATAGGAAATAGTAAAGGCTGTCTTTTTGTCAACAAGTCACAGAGAAAAGGTACAGATAGTGTTAATCATTATTGCATTTTGCTCCTATTTCAGGTTGAGAAGCCTTGTGAGCTATGGCTGGAATATTTGATCTCTTCTATACTGAAAATAAGCCTGGAGTATGATACCTGGAAGAATGTCATTTATGTTTTTTCTTCTAATATAACTCACATCCTCTTGATCATTCACTGCAATTCTAAATAAGAGGGCTTTTACTTTTTAGAATCTACATCTACAATTATTTACTTCTTTGAAGGCCACCTCAGATGTACATAATATATTCCAGTAAGAATAACAATCACATTTACTAACAGAAGAAATTATCTTAGCATGAATTAGACCTATATATCTTTTTAGCATGATTAATAATTGAATTTAAAAAATCAATCTTTAAGAATTAAAAAATTAGCTATCACCATGGTAGTTATGATAGAAAGAGTAATATATATTAAGTCTAGGATTCTATATATGGGAAACATACATACAGATAAGCATACATTTTCTCAGTGAATGACCATACTTAAGATTTGATTATGCAATAAAATTCCATTTTACTCTGACTTTTCATACAATAAACTATGTAGCTTAAGTCATAATGGAAATCCTAGTTTAATATCATTGTGGTTCTCTGGCAAAGTAATGATACTCATAATTCTAAGTTTTTTGTTTATCACAGTAAAAGGGTTATCTTTGACTTTTTGCTATAGGATTTAATATTTTTATTCCCTAATAACCTTCATCTGTGGATGCTTTTTGGTTATATACATACAAGGAAGATATTCTTAATTCACAAGCCAAATTGCTTTTTTCCCCCTCATTCTTAATATTTGTGAGACCAAACAAGGTAAAGAAACAAAAGACCACCAATGAAAACATTATCATGAATTGTCTAGGTGCTCCTGAAATTTCTGGAGTTAAAGCACTTAACTCAAGAAAAATGTGCTTTGATTTTTTAAAAGGTTTCTGAGAATGTTGTCAACAAAACTCAGAAGGAAGCACGAGCTCCAAGCTGCTGTGAATAACACACCATCAGTGAAAGTCAGATTTCCCATCCTTAACTGCCAAAGGTGTAAATGAGCATCTGAGGCGGGTGCTAATTGCAGCCATCTGAAGACAGAAACAACTGTTCTTACATCTAGGAAGCAAAGTGAGATCCAGCATAGATTTCCAAAGAGTGTAATTTTAGAACTCGTTTCTGTGATACTATATATTTGATTTTTCCAATAATGTTTCACATTTAATTTACTCACTTTGTTCAAAACTTAAGGCAATAATAAGTATATTTGAATAGTTAATAGCAGCATAAATATATTTTAATTATTAGTTTCCTGTGTTATGGTGCCTGATGATCCAAGTGTACTGGGTATTTAAAATAATTTCAGTGGCAAAGTTGAAATACACAACAGTGCCTCTAATGGGGGAAGTGGTAGGCTGTACTAAACTACAGTGGAGTCCAACATGGGCTTATAAAATGTGGTGCCTAAATATTCATTGTGAACCTCAGGTTCTTAACTAGTAAATCATGACACCAATATTATGAAGATATAGCAAGACCTACAGACAGTACTGTGGACTGTCAATATTCTTGAACTCTGTATCCAGAGATTCGACAAAGATGTTTGAAAAACATTGTAACTGACTGAACATGTGCAAATGTCTTTTTTTTTCCTTTTTGGTATTCCCCTTTTTGTATTTTGTATTCCTTTTTTGTATTCTTTTGCATCCCCACAAATACAGTGTTCTTATGTAAAACAAATCTTTACATAGAATTTGCATCATTATTTATATGTAAAGGAATCTAGAAATCATTTAAAATGTACAGAACAATGTACCAGAAGTAGGTGACATCAAAATTCTATAAAGATCTTAAGCATTTGAAGTGTTGGTATGTGTAAGAGGTCCTGGAACCAACCTTTTGTGGATACAGAGACACAAGTGTATCGCAATACAATGTATTTACTCCTTTTTCCTTTCTTTCTTAGATTTATGTTGATTACCTATTTAAAAACATGTTCTTTTGATCAGTGACCTACAAAATACTTCATCATCTGCTTTTGTTTCTTTTTGAGACCAATCTGATAAAATAATTCTGAATCAATATCATCAACTATAGTGAGTTGTAAGCACATTAGCATAAACATATAATTATACACATTCATAAACATGGTGTATGATGTTCTATATTTTTTGGTCTAATTTTTCCTTCTGAAGTATCTTTTTGAACATCTTTATAGATCATGAGATTTATACATACTTTATTGTTGCTAACTGGTCCATAATATCGTACTATAATTTGTCCATATTCCAGTGAATATGGTATATTTTTCCTGTTTGGTTTCTTTGATTTTTTTATTCTTGGAAAGCAACCTAGTACAGTGCTTTGGACCATAAACTGGTAGTCAACAAATTTTGGCCCTACTGTTTAGTATTGGAGTAGCTTCACAAAAGTTACTTAATTGTGATGAGCAGAAAGCTATTATTGAATACCATATAAATCATCTCATTTATAAATTGTTAGTCAATTTTCCCTTCCATGTGCCATAATTTAAGGAATAATTCAAGTAATTGAAGAAAAAGATTCTGAAACACTATACTGCAAGTATATATAGCATATGTGTCCTGATATTTCCATTGCTCTTCATAAAGGAAAGTCTAAAAAACCTAGCTTAGACAGAGAATAGGCACTGAGTCTAAACTCATACAGATAACCAATTTTGTCTTCTTGGGATTCCCCGCTGTTCAGACAGGCCTATACAACATGCATATTCTTATTACCTGAAAGAATCCTTCCATGAATGCTTGTTTTAAATACTTAAAAATCATTGGGGTAGAGGAGGTAAAAATTGCTGAATATATATTCCTCATATGACCAGCACCATAAACCAGTAATATATTCCAATTGTCACGACAGAGATGGTAAAGAACTTCAGAAATTTAACAGATATAGTGCTGTTTAACTCACTGTCCTGACTTCTGTACAGGTTGAGGTGAATCATTGTGGATATTAGTGAACCACTAAACTACTCAAGGCAAATAATTAAGTGATAGCCCCAATCACAGCTGTTGTGGAAGAGGTAGGCACTTAGTTTTAAATTATTACACATTCTGTTAGTATAATGTATGACTTGTTTCACTGGTCAATGTGTTTTCCTTTCAGTTTTAATCAGAAAATATTGTGAAGCAGCCCAGTTCATCTGGCATGGAGAGAGACATACATGAACATGTAAAGGAGTAAATTATATTTCCCGATTTCTTGGCCATCTCTGTCGTGACAATTGGAATATATTACTGGTTTACTGTGCTGGTTGTTTGAAGAATACATATTCAGCAATTTTAACCTCCTCTAGCCCAAACCTGAGAGCTTTTCAGGTTTGCAAGATCAAATGAATTCCTTGCCATCCCTGGGCATCTTTTATTCCAGTGTGTGATCTTATCCAGGGAAAAAGATACGTATGTAATGTAGGTTAAAAAAAGTTAACACTGGAGTTGTGGAAAACAGGAAAGTGGAAATGAGTTGTTTACTGATTTGGAGTTCTAATTCAGTCCATTAGAAGTTATTTTTCCTTTAAAACATACCAGCAAATACAGCGCCGCGCACAGTGTGCTATTATTACACTTGTGATGTAAATGCACAGTTTTAGTATGGTATGGAAGTTAAAAGCCTTTATAATGATTTTCCTGTTATAATATTTTTTCTCACAAAATATATCAGAATAAGCACAAAAAACAAGCTATAAAGAAACCATATAAAAGTTATCAAAATTATAAATAATAGTTCTATTTATCAAAAGGTTACTATTTATGAGCCTTTCTTCTATGCCAAGAAAAAAAAAGAAAGGCAAGGATGGAGGCTGTATAACAGCTACACGAAATTACAATACACCAAGACTCATAAAAGAAATGCACAGAAAATGCTGGGGACACAGTTAAAAATAACTGCCATCCAGGCAGCTCAGACAGCAGTTGTGAAAACACATCAAATGAGGATAAGCTTCTTAACTGGCATTGATTTATCCGATGTTTCCTTATCCTTGGTCTTTAATTAGAATGCTCTTTTGTAATTCACCCTATTTTTCTTAACAAAGTAGAAAATAACCCCCAGTAGGACTTATTCAGGGCAGCCTGGTGTCAGAGATTCATGTAAGTGAGTTTCTCTTCTGTAAAGGCTTCCTTGCTTTAGATTATTATTTTTATCTTCTTCTGAAGGTTCCAGATGCAATTAAAGTGAAGCTTTTGAGTTGTCATCTATGGTTAAGTTTATCCTATTCATTTTTTTCTCTGCTTTTGGAGACAACTCAGAATGAAATTATACAGTTCTCTATAAACAAACTATTAACTCTTTGAGTTTATTTTTTAGATGAAAATGATAGCAGATGCATGCATCCTTTCATTGGCTTTTAAATATTTCTTCCACTTTTTTGTAATGTAAGAACAAATCATGCATTTTAATGCTCTATTTTATACATTCTATTTATGTTATCAAGGGGCTCTTTTTTGGTCTTTTTTAAATATTTTCATTTTTGGTGCTGAGAATCAAACTAAGGGCCTCACTAAGTAAACTTTAGTTGAACTAACACCAGCTTTTAAAACATTTATATAAAATATCTGAGTAGAAAACATAAGGTATATTTTAAAAAATGAGGCAAACTAATATCTCCTCTCATGTCTTTACTCTTAGATATCTAATTATGTTAAATTATCTAATATTTATTATGTGTTCTTACTCTGAAATGCTAATTTTTAGTTTTTAAATAAGATTAAAATGGCAAGTAATTATCACTGGATGAGAATTTTCACTTCAGATTCAATAGTGGATCAAATTGATGGTTTTTCAATATAGCAATATATGTAACAATCAAGCTGAAGAATTTAAGTTCAATTTGTAAAATATTTATAAGGACACATAAGACAGAACAGGAAAATGTGATGTCTATTGAGCTCTTAGAGCATGTCATATGCTGCTCGTCACTGTATTGATGAGAATTGTTTTCTTTGCAAAAGTAAATATTTTGTTTAAACTAAAAGAAAGCATGTAAATTCTATAACAGAAGTCTAGAATAACTGTGGTCCCAACAGTGATTAATCAGATTATCTATGGTGATGGGAATGAACCCTACTTCTTTCCTCCAGTTTCCATTTGCTTTTATCCATAGCTTCATGGCAAGATGGTGGCCAGAGTAGCTGGGGACCTTGAATCCACACATTCAAATGTTTCTACAAAGAATGAGATTTATTGAATTTCATTTTTAGGGAAAAGAAACATCTTTTGAGACCTCTGTGGATTACCCTGGTATTCACTGCCCAATGCTAGATCATATGCCTAGACTAGTGATGGTGAAACTTTAAGATGCCAAAGGCCAAAGTGCAACCCAAAATCCACTTACTCATGACAAAGTTCCAATACTATAATTAAACCAGAATGTTGAAGTTTTAGTTCAGAAAAAACAACACTGCATTAACATTTTTTGTTTTAAAAGAAAAACACGGTGATATGCATGCCGTTGACCGAGGCCAGTCAGTGACAAGGAAATGGTAGGAGTATGATTGGGTCTGATTAGCGAGGATCTACTCGCAGTACGGGAGCAAGGAGGCCCTCCCTAGGGGCACATTGTGGTGAGGAAAAATGCAGGTAGGTGTTTAGTGTTTGGTTTCTTTGAACTGAGAATGGGTGCATACATGAAAAAAGCCTGTTCAGATAAGAGTTACAAAAATTATCATTACTTTCAGTGGCATCATCTAAACTTCATTAAAACACAAAAATGTAGGTTATGTACACATTAGAAGCAAAGACTTTGAGAGACATAATTTTCCCCACATAATAAAGTTAGAAAATTATTCTGCTGGGCTCAGTAACTTTGGTCAATTACAATGCCTGTTTTCTTCTGGCCAATATAGAGTTAGTACAGAATATGTGACTAATTTAAATGCTTACTCACAGTTTCAAATTACTCAAATACAATAATGACAAAATAAATTATTAATGAATTAATTCATCACAAAGTATAAAAATCCATGAAATTTTTGTTTTACTTTCCTGGTTCTTTTTTCCAATATAATTTGCCAATTAAATTTCATATGAAAGAAAAAATAATTTTATGCCAAACAAAGCAACAAAGCACATACCATGTATGAGACCCTTGTTTAATTTAGAATTCTCATGGGAAAAAAAATCTAAAACTTTTAAGTTTGTCAACAGAAGAATCAACAATGTTTGAAGATAAAATTTGGAAACTATTTCCTGATAACTTAAGACTATTTGAGGAATGAGAGGATTAATATTACATCTTAGTCAAAATAATTAAAACTGTAGCATAACCAAAACTGACTGCGTCTTTTCAAATTGAAAAAGATTTGGCAAAGCTAATCTTTTCAACACAGGAATTAAAAACTTTGGATCTGGCCCTTCACCCCCAGGAAGTCTCCCAGAAAGCAGCATCTCGGCCTGTCTCTTTGGGACCCGAAACTCTC
>PVJX010045178.1:0-12839 GCA_004027295.1 Dolichotis patagonum | reverse complement strand
TCCTACAATTCTTATTACTTTTTACACTAGAGAAACAATGTGTATTTATAAATATGATTCTTATTTATTTCACTAATGAGCATAGTCTCGAGTTTGTCTCCATTTCCCTATGAAGGCCTCAAGACCACTATTTTTATAGCTGAGTAATATTCCATTGTATAAAAATACCACATCTTTTACATCCAATCTGCTGTGAATGGGCATTTTGGTTGTTTCCAAGATTTAGCTATTAAAAATTGTGCTGCTATGAACATGAGTGCACATATATCACTGTGATATGAAATTTCAGTTTTCCTGGGAAAATACCTAGGAGGGGAATTGCTGGATTGCATGGAACTTCTAATCCCAGTCTTCTGAGAATTTTCCATAATGATTTCCATAATGCTTGCACCAGTCTACACTCCCATCAACAGTGGAGCAGTGTTCCTTTTTCCCCAAAGCCTTGCCAACATTCGTTATCAGTTGATTTCTGGATGGCAGGCATTCTTTCCAGAGTTACCTGAAATCTCAATGCTGTTTTAACTTGCATTTCTTGAATGACCAAAGATGGTGAACATTTCTGCATGAATTTAGTTGCCATTTGTATATCTTCATCTGAGACAGATGTGTTTATCTCAGATGCCTATTTTTGGAGAGGGTCTTTGAAGTTGGGGGGCTGGATGTTTTTCAATTATTTACATTGACTTGATACAAGTCCTTTGTCTGAGGGGTTGCTGGCTAATATTCTTTACCATTCTGTGGGTTTTCCTTTCAGTCTGTTGGTGATTTCTTTTGAAGTGCAAAAACTTTTCAATAATATGAGATGCCAGTTGTTGATTCTTTGAAGTGATTCCCGTGCAGTTTGCATTTTGTTCATGAATTTTCTGCCTACCCCTATGTCTCCAAGACTTCTACCTACTTTATCTTCTAGTAGATTTAGTGTTTCTGTTTTAATGTTTAGGTCTTTGATCCGTTTAGGCTTTAGTTTTGTGCATAGTGATAGGCATGGATCTAGTTCCAGTCTTCTGCATGTGGGGAGCCAATTTTTCCAACACCATTTATTAAAGAGGCTCTCATTCCTCCAATGAACATGTTTAGCCCCTTTGTTGAATATCAGTTGGCTGAGTGTCTTTGTACCTATATTTGTATCTTCTAATCTGTTTCATTGATCATCACGTCAATTTCTTTGCCAATACCATGCTGATTTTATCACTGTGGCTTTGTAGTACAGTTTCAAGTCAGGAATTGTAATGTCTCCTGCTGTGCCTTTATTGCCCAGAATTGCCTTTACTATTCAAGGTTTCTTCTGGTTCAAATGTATTTTAGGAGTGTTTTCTCTAGATCTGTGAGGTATGTCAATGGTATTTTGATTGGGATTGTGTTAAATCTGTATAACAGTTTGGGAAGTATTGCCATTTTCACAATTTTGACTTGACCTAGCCAAGATCAAGAAATGCCCTTCCATTTTCTAATATCCTCTTCAATCTCCTTTTTTAGCATAGAATAATTTTCAGCATATAGGTCTTTTAAATTCTTAGTTAGGTTGCTTCCTAAGTATTTTATTTTCTTACATGTTATTGTGAAGAGAAATATTTCCATAATTTCTCTCTCTGTGTGTTTCTTGTTTGTGTACAAGAATGGTATTGATTTTTGAGCATTGACTTTGTATCCAGCTATACAAATAAATTTGTTTATTACCTCTAGTAGTGTTTTAATGGAGTTTTTGGGTCTTCTTTATAGAGTCTCATGCCATCTGCAAATAGTGATAATTTAATTTCTTCCTTTCCTATCTTTATTCCTTTTTTTCTCTCTCTCTTGTCTGATTACCCTGGCTAGTGTTCCAGAACTATATTGTATAAGAGTGGTGATAGTGGACATCCTTGTCTTGTTCCTGATTTTAAAGTGAAAGCTTTCAGTTTGTGTCCATTTAGTATAATGCTGGCTGTTGGATTATCATAGATGGCCTTTATAATGTTGAGGTAGACAGCAAGTATTATAAGTTTCAGAAGAGTTTTTATTCTGAACATGTGTTGGATTTTATTGAAAGGTTTTTTTCATCTATTGAGATGACCATGTGGTTTTTATTTTTGGCTCTGTTGATGTGGTGTATTACATTTGTTGATTTGCTTATGTTAAACTATCCCTGCATTCCTGGAATGAACTCCACTTGGTCATGATGTATATTCTTCTTCATATTTTGCTGCATTCTATTTGCTAGTATTTTATTGAGAATCTTTGCATCAATGTTCATTAGTGAGATTAGTCTATAGTTCTCCTTTTTGCTTGGATCTTTCTCTGGTTCTGGTATGAGAGTAATACTTGCCTCCAGGAATGATTTATGGAGGACTGCTTTCTTTTCAATTTCATTGAAGAGTTTAAGGAGTATTGATATCACATATTCTCTAAATTTCTTGTAGAATTCAGCCAGGAATCCACCAGGACCTGGGCTTTTCTTTGTTGGTAAGGATTTAATTACATTTTTAATTTCAATAGCTGATATTGGGTCATTCAAAGTTGCTATATCTTCTTGGTTGAGCTTTGGTAGTTCATATGTTTCTAGAAATCTGTGCATATCCTCTGTGTTTTCCACTCTATGTGAGTAGAGGTTTTCAAAGTAGGTATTCATGATCTTTTGAATTTCCATGGGATCTGTAGTAATTTCCTCCTTCTCAGTACTTATTGCATGAATTTGTTTTTTTTTTCTTTATAAGATTAACTACAGGTTTGTCAATATTGTTTATTCTCTCAAGAACCCCACTTTTTGATTTATTAATTCTTTGTATTGTTCTTTTAGTTTCAATTGCATTGATTTCTGCTCTAATCTTTATTATTTCCTATCTTCTAAGAGCTTTGGATTTAACTTGCTCTTCTTTTGCTAGAAGCTAGAGATGAACATTAGGTTGTTTATGTGTGCTTGTTCTGTTTTCTTTTTTTTTAATTTTTTATTTTAAAGAGAATAAAATAAAAGAGGGCAGTACAGAGCAGATCAGAACAGGACAACATAGGTAACACAGTGCCTTAAGACAACCGGACATCAACAGTAGCTATCACCATATCACTTATTCTACTATAGTTGAGCATAGTTTCAAATACAATGATATCAAACATAACACAATAGTGTAAAGCCATGCATAGAGTGAAAGAATTACAGGGCTTTCTGAACCGAATAACAGAAAATGATCAATGGGTACTATAATATCTCATTTTCAATAGAAAAATTTTGTTTAAACTACCACACATATTCAACCAATAAGACACAACGTGATAGATAGAACCAATGGTAGTAGAACAAAAGAAGCATGGTAGGACTTCTAAGAAGGATGATATTAAATCAGCAATAGCTGTCATAATGTTTTGTTTTCTTCAAAACAGCTGTTCATATCATCACACATGATATGGATTGCTATATATTTCCCTCTTAAGACTGCTTTCTTTGTATCCCTCAGATTACAATATGTTGTCTCCATATTTTCATTGAGTTGTAGGTATTGCTTTATTTCTTCCTTAGTTTCATCTATAGCTCACTGGTTGTTCAAAAAGTTTGTATTTAATTTCCGTATATTTATGCACATTTTGCAATTTATTTTGCCCTTAATTTCCAATTTCAGTGTGCTATGGTTAGATAGTATTCATGGGATAATTTCAATACCTTTGCAGTTACTTAATAATATTTTATGGGATAATATATGGTCTATTTTGAAGAATGCCCCATGCGTAGGTGAAAAGAATGTGTATTCTGATATGGTTGGGTGGAACACTCTGTAAACATCGACTAAGTGCAATTGCTTGTAGGTATGATTTGGTTCTATTATTTCTTTGCTGACTTTTTGTCTAGTTGATCTCTTTGTGACAATGTGCTTTTGAAGGACCCCTGTTATAATTGTGTTCCTGTGTATTTGGTTTTTCATGTCCATTAGTATCTGTTTTATATAGTTGGGTGCTCCTCTGTTTGATGCATATATATGCACCATTTATAATTGTTAGTTTTTCCTCTTGAATTTTTCCACTTACGAGTATGTAGGGACCGTCTTTGTCTCTTTTAATCATTTTAGGTTTTAAGTTCACATTGTCTGGAAGTAGAATAGTTACCCCTGCTTTTGTCTGGGTTCCTGTTGCAAGGAATATTTTTTTCCATCTTTTGACTTTTGATCTATGAGTTTCCTTTTGAGTCAGAAGTGTTTCTTGTATACAGCATATTGTGGGATCATGTTTCTTGATTTGGTTTTTCAACCTACTTCTTTGATAGTAGAATTAAGGCCATCTACATTTATGAATATCACTGATATATACTTGTTAGACATTTCCATTTTATATTACAGTTGTTTTCTTTCTGCTTTTCCCCCTTATTTAATTGCTTGTCCTACCTTGTGGTTTGTTTCTGTAGTTCTGGGGATTGTGGTCATTTTTATCTCTGTCTAGGGTTGGTTCTTACAATAATCTTTCTAGGGTTGGTTTGGTGGATGTGAATTTCTTCAGTTGTTGTTTGTCATGGAGGTATCATTGTTCTCCATTAAATTTGAATGAAAGTTTTGCTGGGTACAACAGTCTGGGTTGAAAGTTGTTTTCTTTCAGGGATCAAAATACCTCACTCCAAGCTTGCCTGGACTTGAGGGTTTGTGCTGAAAAGTCTACTGTGATTCTAATGGGCTTTCCTTGATAGGTGAGTTGTGTCTTTTCTCTAAGAGTTTTTAGTGTTCTCTTTTTATCCTGTAAGTCTGAGTTCTTAATTATTATATGTCTGGCTGTAGATTTATGTTGGTTGTGACTGTTTGGTGTTCTATATGCCTCACTTATCTGCATATGAGATTTTCCCCCCATGTTTGGGAAATTTTGTCCAATTACTTCTCTGAATATTTTAGGTATGTCATTTGCATTGGGTCCTGTAGCTTCACAAATGCCTATTAATCTTATATTGTTGCTTTTGGCATCATCTTGAAGCTGTTGCATTGTCATTTCATGCTGCTTTGTTATTTTTAGAAGTTCTGTCCTTTCATGATCAGTAATTGCTATCCTGTCCTCAAGGTCTGAAATCTTATCCTCAACTTCATTTAAATGGTTCTGTACAATTTGAATAGAATTTTTTGTTTCTTGGATGTCTCTTGTTTGTTTGATGAACTGTGCTTGTTTTCCCTATTGTTAATTCAAGGTTTCAATCAGTTTCCCATGCTCCTGTACTTTTTTCTCTATTTCTTCTTTAGCTGTACTCAGCAACTCCTTTACTAAGATTGTTATTTCTATCTTTACCTTGGAGAGTACTTCTAATTTGGTTTCCTCTATGGCCTCATGGAGTTGTTTTTAAATTTTTAAAAAAATTTATATAAAATGAAAAAAAACAGCCAAATGAAGCAGAAAAATATTTAAGTACAATACAGAATTACAAAGAAAAAAGAAAACAAAAAAACCCACTAAGAAATCACTAGTTGATAAGTTACATACTGTCATATTGTAAATAGTTGTTCAAGTTACAAAATTAAAGCACACAAAGTAGACATTCAAACAGTGAAACAGTTACAGTTCTGCTAAAAAATCTAACAAAAACAGTAATATTGACCACAAACTTTTTTATTTATAGAGAAAAAAACACAAAAAACAGAAAGATGGTAGCAACAATACAGAATTCCAAAGAGGGAAAAAAAAAGAACAACCACAACAAAAACAAAAATAAAAACAAAAACACTAAGAAATCACCACTTGATAAGTTACATAATGTCATCATTGGAAATAGTTTTTCAAGTTACAAAATTAAAGCATACAAAGTAGACATTCAAACAGTGAGACTGTTACAGTTCTGCTCAAAAATCTAACAAACACAGTAATATGACTAACTCTTTTTTATTTAAAGAGAAAATAAAATAAACAAAACAGAAAGATGGTAGCAACAATACAGAATTCTAAAGGGGAAAGAAAACAAAAGAACAGCAACCACAACAACAGCAAAAACAATAAGAAATAGCACTTGATAAGTTATATACTGTTATCATTGGAAATAGTTGTTCAATTTATAAAATTAAAGCATATAAATTAGACATTAAAACGTGAGACTGTTAACAGTTCTGCTCAACATTCTAACAAAAACAGTAATGTGGTCATGTATCTTACTCAATTAAACACACATGCAGTTATATCTTTTAGAGCACTTTCTTTTCCTCTTTTGTACAGTAGCAATTACACATTTTGGGGTTTATCACTGCTACAGTTCTTATTACTTTTTCCACTAGAGACCCAGTGTCATATTTATAAATATGATTCTTATTCAGTTCACTAATGAGGATATTCTCAAGTTGTATCCATTTCCCTATGAAGACCTCAATACCATTCTTTTTATAGCTGAGTAATATTCCATTGTGAAAAAATACCACATCTTTTTCATCCACTTGGCAATTGATGAGCATCTTGGTTGTATCCAAGATTTAGCTATTACAAATTGTGCTTCTATGCACATGGGTGAACATATATCACTGTGATATGAACTTTTCAGTTTTTTTCTGTGAAAATACCCAAGAGGGGAATAGCTGGGTTGAATGGAGCTGCAAATCCTAGACTTCTAAGAATTCTCCATACTGATTTCCATAGTGGTTGCACCAGTCTGCAATCCCACCAACAGTGGAGCAATGTTCCTTTCTCCCTGCTTCCTCACCAACATTTGTTTTCAGTTGATTTCTTGATGGCAGCTATTATTTCTGGTGTGAGATGATCTCTCAAAGTGGTTTTAATTTGCATTCCTCGAATGACCAGTGATGGTGAACATTTCTGCATGCATTTATTTGCAATTTGTATATCTTCATCTGAGAAATGTGTGTTTGTCTCAGATGCCCATTTTTGGAGAGGGTCTTTGAATTTGGGCGACTTGAAGTTTTTCAGTGCTTTATATGTTCTAGATATAAGTCTTTTGTCTGAGGGGTCGCGATTAAAATTCTTTCCCATTCTGTGGGGTTTTTTTTCACTCAGATGGTGATTTCTTTTGAAGTGAAGAAACTTTTCAATAATATGAGATGCCAGTTATTGATTCTCTGAACTGTTTCCCGTGCAGTTTGCGTTTTGTTCATGAATTCTCTGCCTACTCCTATGTCTCCAAGATTCTACCTACATTGCCTTCCAGTAGATTTAGGGTTTCTATTTTAATGTTTAGGTCTTTGATCCATTTAGGCTTTGTTTTTGGACATGGTGATAGGCATGGATCTATATTCAGTCTTCTGCATGTGGAGAGCAAATTTTTGCAACACCATTTATTAAAGAGGCTATCCTTCCTCCAGTGAACATGTTTAGGCCCTTTGTCTAATATCAGGTGGCTGAGTGTCTTTGTACCTATACTTGTATCTTCTAATCTGTTCCATTGATCCCCAGGTATATTTCATTGCCAGTACCATGCTGATTGTATCACTGTGGCTTTGTAGTACAGTTTCAAGTCAGGAATAAAGATGCCTCATGCCTTGTCTTTATTGCCCAGAATTGCCTTTGCTATTCTAGGTTTCTTCTTGTTCAAATGTTTTAGGAGTTTTTTCTCTAGATCTGTGAGGTATGTCAATGGTATTTTATTTGGGATTGTGTTAAATCTGTATTACAGTTTTGGGAGTATGGCCCTTTGCATAATGTCAGTTCTTCCTAGCCAAGAGCATGGAACATCTTTCCATTTTCTAATATCCTCTTCAATCTCCTTTTTTAGCATCATATAATGCTCAGCATATAGGCCTTTTACATTTTTAGTTATGTTGATTCCTAATTATTTCATTTTTTTACATGTTATTGTGAAGGTCGCTATTTCCATAATTTCACTTTCAGTGAATTTCTTGTTTGTGTACAGGAATGCTAATGATTTTTGAGCATTGACTTTGTATCCAACTACACTACTAAATTTGTTTATTACCTCTAGCAGTCTTTCAACAGAGTTTTTTGGGTCTTCTATATAGAGTACCATGTCATCAGCAAATAGTGATAATTTAACTTCTTCCTTTCTTATCTTTATTCCTTTCATTTCTCTCTCTTGTCTGATTACCCTGGATAGCATTTCCAGAACTATATTGAATAGGAGTGGTGATAGTGAACATCTTTGTCTTGTTCCTGATTTTAAAGAGAAAGCATTCAGTTTTTTTTCCATTTAGTATAATATTGGTTGTTGGTTTGTCATAGAGGGCCTTAATAAGGTTGAGGTAGATACCATGTATTCTGAATTTCTGAAGGGTTTTTATCATGAACATATTTTGGACCTTATTGATAGGTTTTTCTTCATCTATTGAGATGACCATGTGGATTTTGTTTTAGCTCTGTTGATGTGGTGTATTACATTTTTTGATTTGCATATGTTAAACCATACCTGCAAGAAAGAGATATTTGGATAGCTACTGTTAATGTCAGGTTGTCTTATTGTAAAGTGCTGTATTGATTATGTTGTTCTGTTCTGATCTGCTTTGTTCTGTCCTCTTTTATTTTATTCTCTTTACAACTAAAAAAAATACCTGCATTTCTGGAATGAACTCCTCTTGGTCAAGATGTATAATCTTCTTGATGATTTGCTGCATTCTATTTGCTAGTATTTGATTGAGAATCTTTGCGTCCATGTTCATTAGTGAGATTGGCCTATAGTTCTCCTTTTTGGTTGAGTCTTTCCCTGGTTTTGGTATCACAGTAATGTTTCCCTCCAGGAATGAATTACGGAGGATTGCTTTCCTTGAAGATTTCATTGAAAATTTTAAGAAGTATTGGCATCAAGTCTTCTCTAAATTTCTTATAGAATTCAGCTGTGAATCCATCAGGACCTGGGCTTTTCTTTGTTGTAAGATTTTTATTATGTTTTCAATTTCAATAGCTGATATTGGGTTATTCAAAATTGCTATATCTATTTGGTTGAGCTTTGGTATTTCATATATTTCTAGAAATGTGTCCATTTCTTCTGTGTTTTCCACCCTATGTGAGTAGAGATTTTCAAAGTAGTTTCTTATGACATTTTGAATTTCCATGGGATCTGTAGTAATTTCCCCATTTTTGTTCCTTACTGCATGAATTTGGGGTTTTTCTTTCTTTTTCTTTATAAGGTTAGGTAGAGGTTTGTCAATTTTGTTTATTTTCTCAAAAAAACCCGCTTTTTGATTCTTTAATTCTTTGTAATGTTTTTTTTGTTTCAATTGCATTGATTTCTGCTCTACTCTTTACAATTTCCTCTCTTCTATGAGCTTTAGATTTAACTTGCTCTTCTTTTTCTAGAACCTTGACATGCAGCATTAGATTGTTTATTTCTGCTTATTTTGTTTTCTTGATATGAAGATTCATTGCTATATATTTCCCTCTTAAGTTTGCTTTCATTGCATCCCACAGATTACAATAGCCTGTCTCCACATTTTCATTGAGTTGTAGGTATTGCTTTATTTCTTTTTTAATTTCATCTGTAGCCGACTGGTTGTTCAAAAGTTTGGTATTTAATTTCCATGTATTTATGACAGTTTTGAAGTTTCTTTTGCCATTAATTTCCAATTTCAGTGCGCTATGGTCAGATAGTATGCATGGGACAATCTCAATATCTTTGCAATTACTTAAAAATATTTTATGGAATAAAATATGGTCTATTTTGGAGAATATCCCATGGGCAGCTGAGAAGAATGTGTATTCTGATGTGGTTGTTGGAACACTCTGGAAACATCTACTAAGTCCAATTGCTCACAGGTGTGATTCAGTTCTATTATTTCTTTGCTGATTTTTTTGTCTAGTTGATCTATCTCTTTGTGACAGTGGGCTGTTAATGTACCCTCTAATAATTGTGCTCTTGTGTATTTGGTTTTTCATGTCAATTAGGATCTGTCTTATATAGTTGTGTGTTCCTGTGTTTTGTGCATATATATTTATAATCGTTAGTTCTTTCTCTTGAATTTTTACACTTACAAGTATGTAGTGACTTTCTTTGTCTCTTTTAATCATTTTAGGTTTGAAGTTCACATTGTCTGCAAATAGAATAGTTACCTCTGCTTTTTCCTGGGTTTCTGTTGCATGGAATACTGTTTTCCATCCCTTGACTTTTAATCTATGAGTTTCTTTCAGAGTCAGATGTGTTTCTTGTATACAGCATATTGTGGGATGCTGTTTCTTGATCCATTCTGTCAACCTGTTTCTTTTGTTTTGTGAATTAATCCCATTTACATTTATAGATATCATTGATATATACTGGCTTGACTTTGCCATGTTGTGTTAATGTTGTTAGTTTCCTGCTTTTCTCCCTTGTTTACTTTCTTGTCCAGCCTAGTGATTTCTTTCTGTCATTCTGATGATTGTGATCATTTTTATCTCTGCCTAGGATGCCCTTCAGCACTCTTTCTAAGGTTGGTTTGGTGGACATGAATTTCTTGACTTGTTCTTTGTCATGGAACTATCTTGTTTCTCCATTAAATTCGAAAGACAGTTTTGCTGGGTATGTCAGTCTGGGTTGAAAGTTGTTTTGTTTTAGTGCTTGAAACACTTCATTCCAAGCTTGTCTTAACCTGAAAGTTTGTGCTGAGAAATCTGCTGTGATTCTAATAGACTTTCTTTGATAGGTGAGTTGTGTCTTCTCTCTAACAGCTTTTAATATTCTGATTTTATGCAGTATGTCTGAGATCTTAATTATTATAAGTCTGGGTGTAGTATAAGTCTGGGTTTATGTTGGTTATCACTGTGTGATGTTCCACATGCATCACTTATTTGTATATTCGATTTTTCCCCATGTTTGAGAAATTTTCTGCTGCTATTTCTGTGAACAGCTTTGCTGTATCCTTTGCATTGTCTCCTGCCTCCTCACTATTGCCTATTACTACAAAATTGTTTCTCCTGGCATCATCTTGTAGCTGTTGGATTGTGATTTCATGC
Source organism: Dolichotis patagonum (assembly GCA_004027295.1). NCBI lineage: Eukaryota > Metazoa > Chordata > Mammalia > Rodentia > Caviidae > Dolichotis > Dolichotis patagonum. Next base: position 2,033 of record PVJX010045178.1, on the reverse strand, counting down.
TTCTTTGTTGTTTTTGTAAGTTTTACCCTTTCAAGATTGCTATCTGCGATCCTGTCCTCAAGGTCTGAAATTCTATCCTCAGCTTTATTTAAATGGCTATGCAGGCTTTCAATCCAATTATTTTGTTTCTTGCATATGTCTTCCAATTAGTTTTGTAGATTCTGCTTGTTTTCTGCATTGCTCATTTAACGTTTCAATCAGTTGCCCATGCTCTTTGTAGTTTCTTATCTATTTCTCCTCTAGCTATGTTGAGCAGCTCATTTACTAAGCTTGTTACTTTTGTCTTTACATAAGACATTATTTCTAATCTGAGTTCCTCTATAGCCTCATGGATTTGTTTCTTTACTTGATTTGCTATCTTTCCAGAGATTTCTGGTGTATGAATTTTAGGGTCCTCTATTTCATTATTGCCTGCACTTGCCCCTGATGGACTAGATGTTCGCAATTGTATTTTGCCTTTTCTTTAATCATTTTCACCTTTTGGGTGAAAACTTTGTGGTTGATGTTTTTCAAATTGCTGGGTACCACAATGGAGAGGATATCTAGTCTCCTGAATTCCTCCTGCTGTGCCTGTTGGGTGAGTCCTATATTCTTTTGGGGGTAACTCGAACAGAAGTATTGATGTAGGGCAACTCCTAGTTCCTGCTGTTGTTATATCTTCAGGTTATGGCAGGTCACCAGGTCTCCCTGGCTATTGTGTTTGTGTCAGCTGAGGCCCTACTGTGTCACTGGGGTTCTCATAAGTTATTTTAATTTCCTCTAAGTTGGGGCAGGGTGATATTGGCACACTCCTCAACCTGTACTCTGTGTGGGGGAGGGGGTTAACCACTCTCTTTCCTGGTTAGCCATGGTCTTACACTTGGAAGGAGTTTCACTCCACTCTTATTTACCCATTGTAGACCTCTATTTTATGGGGAAACTCACCACACTGACTGAAGCCTGATGAGGTCTTCTATTTGGGTGAGGGGTTCCTAAGCCTCTCATCAAGCCAGCATGGTCATCCACTCAACTCCAATATTTCCAATGAAACGGTGGGTCCAGCAGATGTGATCCCAGGCAGCTCAGGCCTGTGGCAGGCTTCCTAGATCTTCCTGGTGGAGGGGTGGACCCAGCAGCAGCATTCCCAGGCACCTCAGTTCCTCTGCCACTGGTTCCTTCAATGTTCCCTGTGAGCGAATGGCCTTCCTTGCACTCCTGAGCAGCCCCGGCTATCTGCAGGTCCTTGTGATGTTCCCATCAGCCCTTGAACAGCCCAGGCCAAGCTGGTGGTCTATGCAAGGTTCCCTGCAGGTGAAGGGCAGGCCTGCCAGTCCCAAATAGCCCAGACCCAGATGCTGGTTCCCATGATGTTCCCAGTCCCAAACAGTCTAGGTTGACCTGATGGTCTCTGCAATATTCCCAGTCACAAACAGCCCAGGCCCAGCTGCTGGTCTCTGTAATGTTCCCTGTGGGCAAAGGGCGGGCCTACCAGTCCCAAACAGCCCAGGCTGAGCTGCCAGTCTCTGGGATGTTCCCTGTGGGTGAAGGGAAGGCCTACCAGTCCCAAACAGCCCAGGTCATGCTGCTGGTCTCTGCAATGTTCCCAGTACTGCTTTTAAAAAAAATTTATTTGCTATCTTTCCACTGATTCCCGGTGTGTTACTTTTGGAGTCTTCTATTTCAGTGTCTCCTTTACTTGCTCCTGGTAGACTAGATGTTTGATATTGCATTTTGCTTTCTCATTTTTGCCATTTTCCCCTTTCGAATTAGTGTTTGGTCCTTCAGTCCCGCTTAGTGTCAACTGTTGGTATTGTGTATCTTGGTGTACTACTACTGTAAGGTGGATGTTTGTCCAATTGCTGGGACCCACAATGAATAGGTGGGCTGAAACCTGACTTCCTACTGCAGGGCCTGTTGTGTGAGTCCTATATTCTTCCTGGTTGACAAGCTTAGTAGTACTGATGTAGGTCAACTTTTAGTTCCTGCTAGTACTTGATCTTCAGGTTATTCCGGGTCATCAAATCTCCCTGTCTATAGTGTTTGTGTTGGCTGAG
>PVJX010045177.1:0-12845 GCA_004027295.1 Dolichotis patagonum | reverse complement strand
AGGTTCCCGATTACACACTTAGCAAGGCAACCTGCTGTGCAGTCCTCAGTCATTGCAGGGCCCTAGCAGTAGATTCTCTAGTAGATTCCTGTTAGTGCTCCAGCAGTGTCCTATGGTATTCTCTTATTGTACGGTCTGAAATCCTCATGGGTAGAACCTCTCCTAGGTGCGGATGACCAGAGCAAAGATACTGTTTCCAGAATGGCAATATTAAGATGTAATTAGAAGCAGGCTAGAATCTCGCTTTAATCGTATTGCTTCCATGAATGATCTGAAGGCTAACTTCAGTCTTCACCTGACCTTGGGCTTGATGTCTCTGATCCTTGGTGGGTCTTGGCTGTGCTTTCCAACATGGGTCTGTGGAAATACATGATTTATACTTTTCGTTCTTTTAAATCTTCATAACTTCCACAGTCCTATAATTCTAATGATGCTGTAGAAACAGAAAAAAATGAGTAAATTACCTAAAGCAAAACAAGAGCCCATTAATTATAAGCTTTATATGGGAGGAAACAATAAAAATATCTCTGAGTTTACAAGGTTTCTCCTAAAATGTATTTTGGTGAAATGTATCTTTAGTGCTTATGACCTCATAGCTAAACCGAGTATCATTCTTAATCACCAAAGATCAAGGAAGGTTAGCAAAAATTTACTGGAAAGAGAAGGCTGATGAAGATCTGCTGACGTAAAATAAATATGATCTTCACTTTGTAATTACATTAGATACTGAATTCCAACTGCTCTCAACTCATATACGTGCATGCACACCAAATTGACAAGCACATGCATGTATACACACAAAACCACAGTTTGATTTTCCTAGGAAGCATGTGTCAGACTTCCTTAGGGATGTTAAAAGTCACCATTTGTGATTGCAGTTTCAACGCCTCTTCAAATCTCCCACAGTTGATTGTATCAGTGCAAAGGGTATAGTTCACATACGTTTGTCTTGGATGTGTCACAGTTGCCCAGGTCTGAAGTCTAGAGGGCCACTGGAAGGGGCATCATTGTAACCTCTCATGACAGCTCAAGGTCCATGCCCTGGGTGCTCCTCCGGAGATCCCAAGGCTGACAGTCCTGTGGGTGCTACGGCCATGCTGAGCTCCACGAGGGGAGAAGTCTTCACAGTTTGTTTCACTTTGTCACATAGCCTGCCCCCAAAATAGCTTCTCTGACCTTTGGCTTTCTCCTCTTCCTCAGTCCCAAGGGGCAGAAGACAACTACTTGCTCTACTCCATCTCCTAGGCTCAGCCCCAGTTCAGGTGGCCGGGCAGGGGACAGGTAATATACTTCCATTTTCCTCTTTGTCAGTCTTCTGCTGTGACCCAGACTCTGAAATTCTCCTCCCACTTCGCCCCTAAATTCTCTTGACTTTCAATAGATACAAGAACTACTGCTGAGAGTTAGGAGGACAAGAGGAGGTCATATAGGTTGCAGTGTGAACTAACTATGTCAATCGATCAAATGCTTTTGTTACAATTGAATGGGCCAATAATCATCTAGGTTTCTGTGTATGACAAGGAAGGAATTGTCAAGTGTACACCCAGTAGTGACTATGCTTACTGAAGATCACAGTAAGTTGTGCTCGGGGCTCATCTTTGCTAACAAAGATATAACATGGACTAAGAAAGGTGCTAGGGTGACAAAAAAAAAGCATGGCACACAGGTCAAAGGCAGCAGCAGCAACAGAAAACAAGAGGAAAAGGAGCACCAATAACTCAGTCCTTCAGAATTTAAAGGCCAGGCATCTCTGCTTTTGCTGCCTCAACCTACCTCTGTGCCAGTTCCTGGCTGCCTATGCGCTGGCTGAGGGCGTGGCAATTTCCTAGGCTTTTGTTATTTTTACCTCTGCCAGGATAATGGAAGCAGAGATAATGATTAGGTACTGTTTGAAATTAAATGGAGGAAAGGGAGTGATTCGTTCAGCTCCCTTGTTTCTAACTGTATTACTTTCAAAATCCAAATACTGAAAGACATTAATTACCCCCATCAGCAAATTACATCATAGACCTTCATAATATCTTGTTCTGAAACCAAGAATTTGGTACTACTTTCCAAGTGTTGAAAATCAATCTTTCCAGAAATCCACATGCATTCTGGGGCAGTTTAATAGAGTGTTTCCAGAAAATTCTTTTCCTATTTGTATAAAAAAGGGTTTTCACAAGCCCATATAGCACCCGCTTGGGTACTTACCTGCTTTCCCAGTTTTTTACCATTCAATCTACCAGACCTCCTATCTAGGTCTAAATAACACCTCCATCAACTGGCCCCAAGAACTTTTCCCAACTGATCTCAAACTAAAAGCAGATTTTGGAGACATCATCAAAGATTGTTAGGACAACTGCTGAATAGTACAGCTGACCTAACTAAGGTTTCCATAGCCATGATCACCTAGCATGGTTTGATATTTTAAAGGTAGAAAACATAAAAAAAAACAAAACAAAAAAAAAAAACCAGGAATTCCTGACTTTGGCTGTTTTTGACCTGGCTAACTCAGATGAGCATATTTTTTTTTATCACCCCCTCATTCCTCATGTCCATTCTCAAAAGATGAAGGAGAAGAGAAAGGGAATGAGAATAAGAAGAGAGAAGGGAAATACAGTGAAATGCAGTGAAATAGGCTGCAGTGTAAGTGTGAAAAAGAAAGAGAAAGTGAGAAAGGTCTATAAGGCAACTGATCTTAATTTCGTGGTAGGGAGGAAATTACGCTAAAAGTGCTGATTCAAGTGCTACAACTGAGTGCCTTGTTCCAATGACAAGGTCAGAGGAAGTCAGGTTTTCCTTCTTCCTTTATTGCCACAGACATGACACTCAGGAAGAGCAAGCAGCTCTGTTTCTTTCCCCCCAAATCACTCTCTAACTAGATTTCTATTCTTCCATTAAGTGGGCATTTTGAAGTAGAACCCTGAGCCTAGGAGTTGTAAATGAAAATATTCATTAGTAATCAGTAATTCTTTTCAGTAGCGGTTAGCACCTGGAGAAGGACTGCTTCTTGCTTGATTCCCACCTTCTTTGAAAGCAATCAAGTGAATGATGCAAAACAGAACCACGAGACTATTTGCACCTGGCTGTGGTCCAAGGAAGAGTTTTACTGGCATTTCTTTGTGAAAGAAAGTTAATAAGTGTAGTCATCACCCACGGATCTCCAGGCCCCAGAATGAATCAGAAAGTTATAAATACTGTAGTTATAAAACCTGATCGTTTCCTTTTTTTGTGTCACCTACTCAAAGAGTAAGTATGTCACCTGCTCAAAGAGTAAAGTTAATATATTTCAGAGAGTTAAGAACAGGAATGAATACAGAACCCTTAAGAACTCCTTGTGCAGACGTCAACATTAGGTTCAGACCCCAGCTTGATCCAGGGAAAGGTCACAATCACGTGGAGTAACAAGTGACAGAACAGTGTTTTCTAATTATGAGGTGGTGTCTGGTTGTAAAGCCAGAAAATCCTTACTAAGAGCTTTAGCCAAAGTCACACAGTCAAGAATTAAATTCCTTCCCGCTGACTGTTTGGATTTCCGATCAGAGTCCTGAAGATAGCCCTACATGAAGTCTTGGTCTCTCCAAGTAGCCTCAAGCCCCAGTTTCAGGAAATCTAGGATTATGCAAATCAGTAGGAATTTAAAATATGTAGGTACTTGAAAGCGTGGCAGGTTCCACTGATTTGAATTCTTCAGCGAATCTGATTATTCCTGAGGTTAGTGCACAGTGCGGTCAGCACCTCCAAGGTGCGGAGAAGCTGACTCCGTGTATCTAAACACAGTGAGCTCTTATTGGCTGAATTCTGTGTATAGCAATTCAGCAGTGAAAGGCATCCATTTCTTTGCTTCCTTCTCAGAGCAAGGAGGGTTCACTGAGAATTTACCTACTGTCTAGAAACTGACAGCCTTGGTAATCACTAGTTTTTTGTTTGTGAAGTTTGGATTTTTTCCTGGAAGGGAGACCTGGTGTTGGGAATATAAGAGTTTGCTTTCAGTCTAGAGACTCATTACTTATCTTAGGGTCATGATCCGCTACATCTGTCTGTGACATGTTGCAAAGCTGGTATGACGTTTCCTCCTTTGATTGGATCATGCTTGTGAACTCTAATTTAGCAACATTTTCCTTGGCCATGGCGGGACTTGAGACAGCAATCATGCCCACAATTTTATATAAAATATCACTGTAATGCCCTGAGGATTTATTCTTTGTTGATTCTGACTCCAAACTACAATTGTTTGGTGATGAGGTAAAATGAGGAATCTCTGCTATTATTTCAGCTTAATTCTCCACCAGTCCAATGACTCTAGTTTGTTTATTACTAGAGTTTATTTCTGTTGGTCAAAGTTGTTGATAGCACATCACTTTATTATATTAAGGATTTAATGGTGTCAGTGTTTAATCAGGCATTTTTCCATCTTCCTATGTTATTTTAGCAAATCTCCATTAACTTAGACAATGCCCATTATGTGATTCTTCCCTCTACTATATCTGAAGACAGGAAACCACAAATTACCTCATTTTGCACGATAACTGTGGGCTCTGACTCACCTAGAAGGTGTGATTAGAATCACAGAATCTAAGTCTTGAAGGGAATAGAGAGGTCACCTCACTGACTTATCATGGGAATCACCGAGGTTGTTTTTTAAATATAAGATTCCTTCTCTCTTCTCCCCACCCCCGGAGATGCTGATTTTCTAGGTTTGACTGGGAGCTCCGGAATCTGGATTTTGAGAAGGTTCCCTTGGTGATTCATAGGGTTAGCTCAGTCTGTGGTCTACTGTTGCTGTTCCCTTTCCCTTCAGAGGAAGGAATAGCTACTTTCGTCAGCGTTCGCGATTTGTGAATAGCCAGCTTCTGTAGATACAGCGTAAGAAATGAAGCCTTCCCTATGGACTCGCGCTCATAGCTACATAGATTGATCGTGTGGCACGTGATTAGTCCCTCTTCCTGCCAGCACACGTTGATTGCTTTGTTTGTGAAAAGACTATGATGAATAAACACTGTATAAAACATTTTACGAATAAGACATTTAATCTCCATTATAGCTTCTTAAGGCAGATTTGTGTAACTGTACACATTTTAAGATGAAAATTGGGGAAGATAGGATTTAAGCCCTCATCGCCCAATGATCTCTATTGCTCATATGTTTTCTAGTGCAGCATGTGTCCCTGTATCCCCTCAGTGACACAATAATTACATTTATGGGCAGATATGTCACTGCACAAGGTCTGAGCAGGTTCCCAAAACAGAGGCTGAGACTGAAAACCCATTCTACCCATAAAGTAACTTCACTGTTATGGAAAAGGAATTTTTAGGACTAGTCAGTAAGAGGCATAAAGGAATTTATTACGCAGCATTTTAAAAGTACATACTCAAAGAAATAGAGTGTGAGCCCTCTTGAGAACCAGGTGCACTTTTTCTACAAATGGGGAAATTTATGTTTCTCGTGAGCAGATGGAAGTTCCATCTTGGGTCTTGCTTTTCGGGAAAAGGATGACCAGCTCACACAGATAATGACCAGTTTTGCAGGTAAAAGGCCTGAGCATGACCATTTATTTTTAAAGGGTTGAATAAATTTAAGTATTCTTTGAAGTCTCTCAACCTGTTCTTTATCTTAAGATTAGGTTGTTTATTTTTTCAACCAAGTCTAATTATGGACCTGGATTTACATTATTATTAAGGAATTCTGGTTGTAATGGGTTTCTTTTCTGGAAGAAAAGGAATGTAACTTCACACAGGAAATTTCCATATGGATAGTTGAGGGCAACTTTGTGTCCCCAAAATTGACATCGTCCTAAGAGTAAAATTTTTTAGTTGTGATTCTCCCCATCTCCTCCCAACCTATCTCTACTTCTGTCCTACCTCAGATGCACTATTCCTTTTTTCAATTAAAAGAAGCTGGCTTTCTTTTCTCCCTATCCCTCTTAATCATGCAAATAATAATTACGGGCTGCTTACAATGTAATGTTACTGACAGAATTTTATTCTATTTATCTGTATACATTTAGTTCTTAAACAAACCTTATAGGTAGATAGCATTATTATTATTGTTCTTAATTTGTAGATGAAGAAATTAAGGTTTAGAAAGGCCCAATAACCTCCCACATATCTTTGCTAGCCAGTGGTCAAGCTGGAATTTGAATCCAATGAGTCTTTGCATTCAAAAGCCTAAAATCTAAAGCCTTTATTGTCACCCAAGCTATACTGCCTCTCAGCCATAGTGCTGATTGACACAGTTACAGATTAGAATACAAGACATTAGCAGTTTGAGATGAAGATGGTGCTAATGACAGTGATGATAATGTGATTTACTCCATCCGTGCTAGCATCCCTTAAGACCCCTGCTACTGGAGGTGAGACAGACCAAGTTTGTTTGAATTCTCACTGTTATATTTATATCAAAATCAGAATTCATTATCACTTTTCTTTCTTGGGTTTTGAAGAAGTTAATTACTGTTACATATTTAGAATATACTCAGCATACCTTATTTTCAATTTTTTGACATATATATTTATTGGTATATGTTTCAATGCAATAATTGCAGTCATTTTGGGGAATTGTTATATAAACATATCATATTTTAAGCAGTTTTGCTTTCTCTTTGCCTCCTGTCCTCTTCTTTCTCTCTAACTCAGATACCCTTTTCATCCCCATAAAGTCTACTTTCCTGTTTCCTATCATCTCTCTCTCTCTCATTTTGTTCTTAAAATTATGTATGTTTTAGGTTTCTCATGTTAGGAAAATATTTAATCTTCTGTGTCTGGTTTATTTCACTTAGCATCATGATCTCAAGATGCATCCATTTGCGTATATATGACCATGTTTATCTTCTTTATGACTCCATTGTGTATATATACCAGAGTTTCTTTATCCATTCATTTGTTAGTAGGCAGATAGGGTGTTTCCAAAATTTAACTATTATGAATTCTGCTGTTATTAACATGGGTGCACACATATCATTGTAACATGATGTCTTAGAACTTATATTTTTAGTTTTTGGGGGAATTTATATTTTTAGCTCTGGGGGGAATCTACACTCTGATTTCCATAGTGGTTGTACTAGTTTACATTCCCACCAGCACTGTAGAAGAGCTAGCTTTCTCCCACAACCTTGCCGGCTTTTATTGTTTTTTGATTTCTTATATATTTCATTTTCAAATGAGAATATTGATAAATATGACATTTTCTTGTATCTTAATGGTGATTTTAAATAAATTTTATGTATTTTACTCACTGAAACATCTTAGCCCATTTATCACAAATGTAAGCTGTAAATATAAGCTACTTTCAATTCCCAAGTTTTTAAAGAGTCAGAGACATTGGGAAAAATCTAGATCATGGAACAGGAAATAGAGGCTTTGAAATGCATTGTGAAGTCCAGGATGGTGATCTGGACTCCAGGAAGTGTTCATGCAGATATGGTGAGGGCTTGTGTGTGGGTATTTTGTAACAATGCCAGAGTGCCTTTGGCCTCACAACGGGGACAAAAGGGCTTTGAAGAAAACTCCGAAGAATTAGCTAGTCAAATCACAGTCACCTATCTTTGAGCTATTACCCAGTATCAAGGTTTCCCAATAATTCTAAGGATATAGGCCTTCAAGAGACCCAAATGAAGCAAAAAGAGATTTGAGAACTTAATAGTGGCTCATTAGGACCTATCTTTTCATGTCAGTTGTTTACTCTCTGTCCAGAATAATAAATGAGATCTCCAAGTGAGATGAATTTTTCTCACACATATTTTAAGTCATAAAATATCTCCACTTAATACTGCAAAGAACACCATTCTCCAGGGAGCCATGCCCTCTCCACCTATATCCATGGATCCTATTTTTATTTACTGTATATCACCCTAGGCCAAAGATATCCTGAAAGTCAATAGATCTGCATAATTATTAGCCTATGTACTCAGAAGTACAATTTATAAGATATCAGATTGGGTCATTTGCCTTCTTTCCTTTCTCCCAGAGGACACCCAGATAAGAGAAGTGAATGGCTTTCAGGCCAGCTACTTTGCCTTCTTTGTCCATTATAGTCAGAGGTTGAGCAAGGAAAGGTGGCCCGAGAATGCTGGCCTTGGGCAGCTGGCATAGGCCTGAACAGTCGACCAGTACCATCCTTCAGACTGGGTTATATTGTGGTTCCACAGAAACCCAGTGGTCTAGTAGATCCCCATTAGATTGAGCATACCTCTGAAAAGAATTGTGACCTTATTTTTACTGTGCATCAAAGAAACTGTTCATATGTTCCACACTTGCATGTATAAACTTATTCCTATATATCATATTGGTTGTTTGTACTAAGCTCAGAGGCTAGAGCAGTGATTCTCAATTGGAAGTTGGGGATAGTGTCTTTTCATAGTAATTAGGGAAAACTGCTAGCATTTATCAGGCTGGAAACAGGGACCTGCACAATAAAGAATAGTCTCACACAAAATGCCAATTGTACTCTGTTGAGAAACTGCTCATGAAAAACCTATAGCTAAGCCATTGTCATATTCTACACAGCTGAAGTCTACCACATCCTACCCAAGAAGCAGTGAAATACTGAATTCATCCCAAAACAGTGGCAGGAGGAATTAAGAATGGTTATCAACATTTACAAATCTTTAAGATGATTCTGATGTTCACTTCTTTTACGTGTTAGATAAATGAGAGCACTGTTGATCCCTATGGGAGATGTACCATTTATTTGTGGCCACAAGAGATTTTATTATTTAAAATTTTCACTCTTTTATAGATGTTTTTAAATAGGATAGCTTCTTACATGTTAAAGATGCTGTAAATAGTGTAATACTTTAAAAGAATAAGCTGATCTTCTCAAATCCAAACTACCCTTTAAATTATTTTAGATTATAATTAGCTGTAAATGATCCTCTACTGCAAAACTTTCTATTTCCTGTCAAATTCAAAAATGTTTCCAGTACATTGATGGATTGAACAGGCTCTATTTGATCAGCGTGGCTCACTTTTCCCATGAGTTCAACACACTCTATTTTTAGCATTTTTCTGAAGCCAGAAAAGGAGTCACTCAAAAATCCCGGCAACACCGAAGTACTCATTTTCAAAAGGGAGTTTTTTGGCCACAAGCAATGAGCTGCTTTTCAGATGATTACTTGGAGTAAAACTTAGCTTGAGTTAATTTTATAGCTATCATTTTCCTCCATTCAGATTAAGAACCTTTTAAAATATCTACATAAACTGCAAATACTTTTTAACTCTAAGAGTAATTGTCTTTTTAACTAGAATCTTTAAAGTAATTCTTAAAAAATGACAATGTTATGCATGAAGTTGGAACACAATCTAAGATAATGAAAATTCATGAAAAATTCTAAATTTTTTACTTTGAATATTTTAAAATATATACATGATTCATTAGTTCTGTAATCATTTATTTTAGGTCTGTGATATTCCAAAAATCATGCTAGCTATGTAGCATGTAAACGACGATGAAACAGACAGGGCTCTTCTCTTGGAATATTTCGAGTATATTTTCTTCTTTTATGTTATTGGTTTAAACAATCATATTCCATTTTTTGACTTATAAAAAGGACAGTTTTTCCATGCTTGGTGATGCATGTCTGCAATCCCAGCACTTTAAGAAGTTGAGGCAGGAGGATCATAAGTTAGAGCCCAGTTTCAGCATCTTAACAATTTGGGGAGACCCTGTCTCAAAAAAAGCAAGAAGCAAAAAATCAATAAATGAATACATTTTTAAAAAATAAATAAAAGAGATAAAGGCCATTTTCATATGGATCAATATATTACTAATTGTATTATTTCAAAATGATTTATCATAAATCAGTGTTCCTGTGAGGAGTAGAGAGAAAGATGACAAGAGCACCTTGTAGCCACAGTCCTGAGCCTGGAACGGATTCTGCAACCTGTAATAATTGCTGAGATTGCTGTAGTAATTAGGTAAGAGAGTGAGGGTAAAAATCTTTATCAATTGGTATTATCGGAAAGTAATATAATTTTGGTGGTAGTTTGGGAAATGAAGGTAAGGAAGAAAAAATGGAGATCATGAGATTAGTTGTAAATCTTTTCCATTAGTTATGTGAGAAATAAGAACTTGAATTCAGTCTATAAATATTACAGATAATATTTTAAAAAATAACAAAATGCCAATGATGGCTACTTTTGATTCAAATTGACTGGCCTAGATATTTTGTTATTCCCATGTGTATGTAAGGGAATTTATGGATGAGATAAATATTTTAATTGACAGATTGAGTGAAGTAAATTGGCACCTGTAATGTGGGTGCCCACCATTCAGGCAACAAAGACCTAAATAGAATAAAACAGCTGAATAAGAAGAAGTTCTGCCTGCTTAACCATTTGAGCTAGAACACTGGTCTTTTCTTGGCTTTTGGACTCCAACAGAGACACTGGTACTACTTGGATCTCAAGCTTTTTGGCTTTTGGATGGGAATCATATCACTACCTCTTCTGGTCTACCTAAGATTTTGTGACTTAACCTCCATGATGCATGAGGCAATTCTTTATACAACATGAAAATGTAGGGCTGGGGACTTAGCTCAGTGGCCTAAGTGCCTGCTTGGAAAGCACAAGGTCATGAGTTTGATTCCTGGTAACAAAACCAAACCAAAAACCCCCATGAAAATGTATTAGAACGTATATATCCACCCTATCAGTTCTATTTCTCTGACATTTGACATTCCACTGATAAAATTAAAGAGCAATTAATTATATTTTATACAATTGGTAATTCTATTTTATACAATTTAAAAACAGAAAGTATCAGACATGGAAAATTGTGCATTTTGTGTAGCTTCGAGAAAAAAAAAAAAGAATTACATAGGGATATGTCCACAACATTGCAAGTCATAAATAAACATCTACCCATGTAAGTGATATTGAGCATTTGTATATGTCTGGTCTCTAACTGAAGTCTTGTTAAATTCTCCTGAAATATAAATTGGTCAGTGTTACTCAAAAGACTAGAAAAGTTTTAAGTCATTATTTAAATGATTTATAGAAAGCAGTTACCTTTCATGCTGAAAATTTGTTAATTTACCTAATAATTACTTTTAGAATAATTCTAAATTCCCTGCCTTTTGTGACTGAACACACAATGTATTTGTAGAAAAAACACTGGCAAATATCCACATATGAAAAGTAAAAGTATAATTTCTATAATAACTTTGAAGGAATGTACATGATACATATAATTTAAAAGATGTAACATTTTTAAAAGTGATAAAGCTGTGTACTTAATCTCAAAGTTAATCTAGCATTATAAATTTTATAATCAAGACGTTTGTTTAAAAATGTTCACCTTTGGCTCTTCTAGTATCATTTTGATGCTAGAAGCAGAGTGGAGGTGGGAGCATCATAAGCTCTCCCCTGAGTGCGGCAAAAATATGAATAATTCCTTGTCTTTTTTGTTGAAGGCAGTAAATGTTTGTAGAATCATTATGGAGCTATTTTGCTTTGTGTTACTATTTTTGTCCAGACACAGATTAAAATGATAGTCACTAATCACAAAGCAAAGTCTTCTTCTGGCTCCTTCTCTGCCACAAAAAGTCTGTATACCCCTAAGCAAGTCATCTCTTTAGACTTCCATTTCCTCATCTACAGTTAGAAGACAAGACTGCTATTAGTGCTTTAGAGGGCCATCACTTCTTTTTAAATCAGAGAGTCTTTTGTTCGATCAAAATTTTATATCAAAATAAAAACAAAGAAATAGTTTCATTTGCAATGATGAACTTCGGAGCCCTCTCATTACCAAACAACAAGGCATGATGGTTGAAATATAAAAATATCTTTCCCGTTGTAGAGCAGAATTCACACGAGAGTAAATAAATTTCCTGGGAATCAAAGATGAAGATAGTTCCTGCAATCTTTGGTAAGTAGGAGTTAATCCCTGACTGCCAATGGCTTGATAATTATACCAGTTTTAATTCTGTATAACTAATTACCACAAACAACACAAATCTATTTCTCACAGTTCTGTAAGGATGTGTATTAAGGGTTGGGAAATACAAGGATCGCAATATAATTTTTTTGTACAGCAGCAGCTACGAGGCTATGTACTGATTAACGGATACACAGGGATCATTATAATCCAAGGGGAACTAGCAAGAATTAGCTCACAACCACAAAGTTGGATACAAGGGGACAGAGCCAGAAGGAAAGATACACACTCTCATAAGAATTATTACAATAGGCCTCTGCCCTCACACTAGTTTAGTATATACTGCCTTTTTGTTCAAGAGCCCCAGCTGAAAAATTATTACAGATACAGTTTGGAAATATGTCTGACACATCTGCCAGAAGTGAATAAAAACTACTCTGGAGAAATACAAACATGACCAAGTTCACACAGTCAGCGTTCAAAATTTTTAAAAATATACAAGGAAATTACTCTCAGGAGCAGATGTAATAAATAGCAATATTGTCTTCTCAAGATTTTTAATATCAAAATCATCATGCAAATATTGATGATTTAAAACGATTTAGAGATACCAAAGAAAGAATTAGAAACAAAAAGTCAATTTTAAAAAGGGGAGAAAGAAGTCAATGAAGAGGAAAGATAGAAGGGAGAGAGCAAATGATAGAATAAGTAGATTTGAAATAGAACTAAATAAAACTTTTTAGAAAAAAGTATAAAGGCTAGATTATACCTAAAGACAGAATGAATGGACAGGAAATAATCAGGGAAAATTATTAGGTATCATAGTGAGCTAAAAAGATGGAAAATAGGAAAAACAGAGTTTTTCTCTACCATTCAGGTGGAGATACGGTTGCACTGCCATAAATGGAACCTATTTCCTTTTTCTGCCTCCACATCCCATCCCAAGAAGTATCCACAGGTTGGTTAAAACACAGCTAGACCAGGTGATC
>PVJX010045176.1:0-12840 GCA_004027295.1 Dolichotis patagonum | reverse complement strand
CACCTTGTCTCTTTGTTTTTCCAGTCTAAGATGCAGGCACGCGCCAATGATAAAGTTGTCCTGGCTAAAACACCTGGTACCAACTTCTACATGGGCATCAACCACCATCCCATCTACCTTCCTAATCCCCAACACAGCACCCCTTTTCAGCAGGAAGTAGTAAGAGAGAGACTTTGCTCTTTTCCTAATGATAAAAAGACGGCAATGAAAGGGTTTTGTCCTAGAATAAGCTGGGATGGGAGGCGGGACCAAACAGCGTGTTTACCTTGAGGTCACTTCCTCCTTTCCCTGTGACAACTTCCTTTCCCAGTGGTGCGAAAAAGAGAACCGATCAGTAACTTGTGCATCATCAATGCCCGCCCTAAGCACCACCCCCGGTCGAAGGTTATATGTATGCTATATGTACCGGTCAGAGAATGCCAGGTTGTCTATAGTCATGGACTTCTCACCACATCCTTGGAATAAAGGCTATATTTATTTTATATCTTCTTTCTTATTGTGCCAAAAACCTAACAGTGTACACTTTTACTAGTCAAAAAACACACACATACATTTTAAAAAGTCTCAAATATTAACCACCTATGGGAGACTCATTTAGCCTTTAAGAACATACATAGAGTAAAGTTTAATGGATTAACAAGATTTTTCGTATTAATGATATCTAAAGAGAGCAGGTGGTTATACCAATTTGAGACAAAACAGAAAGCAAATACCATACTGTCAAAAGAGAAAAGAGACTTTAATAATGATATTGGAACAAAGGAATCAAGATAGTAGAATACCAAATAGCATCAAAATTCAGCCTCTTATATATCCAGAATAAGTCAGCTGGAAAACAACTGGAGGAATAAATAAAGAGAATTTGATTACTGGATATTAGGACAAAACAGACAAGAAAATTAAAAGTTATAGAAAATTTTGAGAGATGGACCACAGTGCAGAGAAGGAAATGAAACAGTCTCTACTCTCACTGGCTTTTGGCTTGCAGCTCACAGGGAAGAGAGTTTGCCTCTACAGAAGCAAGGTGAGTGCTGAGGACTCCAGAAGGAAATAGTGGCAGTGAGCTGGGCTGGTGATATGGGCTCTAGAGTATTGTGATCTGCAGAAACAGTTTAAATTTTTATTCCAAGCTGACTCCCTCAACATAGCAGACAACAGCCAGTTACAGATCCCAGTTCAGGTGTTCGCCATATTGCTGGAAAGTACAAGGCCGGGTACAATTCACAAATGGAGATCATTGTTTGAATCTGAGATTCAGAGCAGCTTAGGATGCCTGCACTTCAGGGTTCCCTGTGTTAGTCACTGGATAAGAGACCGCCACGGGAGACAACTGCAAATGCACTTAGTAGGAAGAAACCATGTACCAAGGTCCCATGGCAGCAAACCAAAGAGATCCAGTGAGCTCAGCACAGGCCCCAGGAAGAAGGCTTACCCCACAACCCCCCCCCCCCATATTGGGGATGCATCAGTGAACCACTGCTCCATGTCTCTCCACCACCACTCCAGGAACCCCAGATCAGAGGAATCCAAGTGCCTAGTCCAAACTATTACACCGAGGGAGTGGCAGCCAATGCAGGAAGCACCTAGGATGTAGCAACGAGATGATTCTGAGGAACACAGGAAAATGTCAAGATGAAGGATCAAAATACAATCTCAGACCTCCTGCTCACACAGAACAGGTTTAGAAGACACAGACATAGTAGAAATTAGAAATCTCACACCTGAAATTTCTGAAAAGATAGCAACTGAAGTAAAGAAGTATCTTAGTTCTTGTTTGGTTGATGTTACATATGTATGTCTGGCAGTCTAGATAGCTATTTCAAGGATACTAGGAGACATTATGGTAGCCACTGTTAATTTCCTATTATCTTGTTTTGAAGTCATGTATCATTTTCATTGTCTTGTTATGTTTGATTTTATTCTGTTTGTTTTGTTTGATTGTATTATTTCTGGTGGTATAGGTAGCTATTTTGAAGATAACAAGATATATTATGGTAGCCATTGTGATTTCCTAATATCTTGCTTTTAAGTCTTGTATTGTTTTGATTTGCTTTATTTTGTTTTATTGTGTTTGGTTTTGTTCTCTTTAAAATATAATTTTTTAAAAATTCAAAACCACCAAACTATCACTCAAAAAGTTCTCTGGGATATTATAGAAGAAGACAATGAACCACACAATGCTAAAAATTCTAATGGAATGCATATACCAAGCAAGATAATCAGTTAAGATTAGAGAAAAAAAGAAATTAACAACAAGAAAATAAATCAATGATGGAGATAATTTAATACTTTTCAGTAATAATTCTCCATGTGAATGATATCAATTACCCAATCAAATGATACAGACTGCCAGAATGGTTAAAAATGCAAATGATATGTAGGATACAAGAAATATATTTAGTATCTGATTTCTATGAGCACCAGCTCTCCACTCTTGAATGTGTACTATATCTACTTATAGTAAATCCTTCTTTTGTCTCATTATTTTTTTAAAAAAAGAAACACTCTTCTTTCAAAAGAAAAGATAAAAGATGAAAAACTGAAGGATGGAATACAGTATTCCATGCAACAGAAACTGTGAAAAAAGCAGAAAGAGCAATTCTGTATTAAGACAAGTAGATTTCAAACCAAAGCTAATCAGAAGAGGAAAAAAAGACACTAGATATTTACTAAAGGAACAGCTCAGCAGGAAGACATGCTGTGTCCAACTTCACAAAACAAACACTACTGTTATAAAAAATCAGATAAAAACAAATATAACCATGGGTGGCCCTCAATACAATGCCATCACAAAGAGATAGATATACTAAACAAAAATATTAGACAATAATTATCAGATAGAATTCTTTGGAGGAAGAATTCTGGGGCTGAGGATTTAGCTCAGAGGCATAAACTCCATCTCTGTACCAAAAAAAAAGGAAGAAAAATTCTGCCACATCATCCTCCCCTAGACACAAAAGTGATTTTGGTTACTCACAAGCAGTGCACACAACATAAAGGTAACTTCATTAATTGGCTTTCAGTTTGAATAGCTAGTCATGTCATGGAAGCAATCAGATAGAGTGTTGAACTATCATTGTTCCTCACCAACAGCCATAGTTGAGCCCAGAAAAGTGGGCCATGAGACTATGGGACTAAGATGTAAAATTACATCTCTGCTAAAGCTTGTGTGATTCCAGAAAGAATTCCTTCCCAGAATTTACTATAAAACAGGTTACTATTAACTGCAAACTGAATCTGGCTGTTCTTGTTTCACAAGAATGCTGTTTCCTCTTTTAAAATCTTTGCTTAGCTATCCACTGACCTAGCACATTCAACCATAATCCTTACACCATCTTCTTCAATGTTCATGTGATCAGTGAATACTGAGGTTCTGAATGTCTCATGGGCTTTTGTTCCCTATGAATCACTGGCCCTCCCAGATCGACATTGCAACCCCATTTTGTCTCTTGATCTTTCTTTTTGCTGAGTACCATAACAAGTTGTGGGACATTAAGGTACACTTCACGGATCCCCCATAGACTTCAACTAAACATTTGAGCAAAAGAACTTAATTGACACCTACAGACTGGTACACAGTAGAATCACATGCTGCAACAGTAGAATACACATGCTTCTCAGAAGCACATAGGACTTTCTTCAAAATAGACCACATACTAGCCTATAAAAATGCTTAAATAAATGCAAAAGAATCAAAATTGTCTAATGCATATTATGAGATCATAGGGAATGAAACTAGAAATCAATGGCAAAAGAAACACTGAAATTATATAATATGTGGAAAAACAACAATCTCTTAAATAATCATTGCACCACATAAGAAATCAAGGAAGCAATTAGACAGTTCCTAGAATCAAAGAATACTGTAGTACAATGCACATGATCCTACAGGACACAATAAAGCAGTAATAGAAAGGAACTTTGTAACCATGAATGCTGATGTCAGGAAAAGAGGGCATCAAAATAAATAATGATGTACCACAAGTTTTACAAAACTAAGAACAACATAAATCTAAAGCTGGTATGAGGAAAGTAAAGAGATTAGAATAGAAATTAATGAAATTGAAACTAAAAAAGTGCCTAGTGTCAACAAGTTGAAGAGCTCATTCTTTGAAAAAACAAACACAATAGACAAAACTACCAAATTTTATTTTAAAATGGAAAGAAAAGATCCAAATAAATGAGATCAAATATGAAAAATGCAGGAACACAATGAACTCTACTGAAATCTAAATCATTAGTAACTATTTTGATAAAATATGAACTAAGAAAATGTAGAATTCAGAAGAAATGGAAAGATTACTAGATACACATGAACTGTCAAGAGAACCAAGAAATTGTAAAATTACTGAATAATCAAGTATAAGGCAATAAAATTGAAGCAGTAATTTTAAAAAACCACAATGTCAAAAAGCCCAGGTCTTGATAAATTTACAACCAAATTATAAAATAACTTTAGAGAATATCTAAGATAAATCCTCAAACTCTAATGAAATTGAAAAGGAAGCAGTATACCCAAACTCATTCCTGGAAGCTAATGTTATCTTTATTATAAAACCAGACAAGGATCCACCCAGAAAAGAGAACTACAAGCCAATCTATTCAATTAGCACAGATACAAAATTCCTCCAATACATGTACTGGCAAACAATGTTAAAAAAATCATCAAAAAGAATACACATCATGACAAACTAGGACTCATCTCAGGGATGCAAAGATGGCTCAACATACACAAATAAATCTAATATATTGCATAAACAGAAGCAAGGATAAAAACCACATGATACTTTTAATGGATACCAAAAAAGCCTTTGAAAAAATCCAATATTCATACTTTATAAAAAGGAGAAAATCTGAAAGAAATTGGTAGAAAAGGAACATTTGTTAATCTACTAAAATCCATTTTAGACAAATGAATGGCAAACATCATGTTGAATGGAAAGAAGTTGAAAGATTTCCTATAAAATTAGGAACAAAGCAGGGATGTCTACTTCCACTATTCTTGTTGAATGCAGTACTTCAAATATTAGCTGGCGCACTGAAGCAAGAGAACAAAATAGATATGTATATAAAGAAGAATTCAAAGTACCATTATTTACAGAAGACAAGATTGTCTACATGGAAGACCCTAAAAATTACACCAAAATCGTCCTAGAATTAAAAAGTTCAGTTGCATAGCAGGATAAAATGCCAACACAAAAAAAATCAGTAGCATTCCTGCACACCAATAATAAACCCAACTGAGAAAGAAACTAGGAAAACTACCTTTCACAATAACATCAAGAAAAATTAAATACTAAGGAATTACCTAACCAAGGAAGTGAAAGACTTCCACAACAAAAAGTAAGGTACTCTGAAGAATAGATCAAAAATTATATTAGAAAATGGAAATATTTGCCTTATTCTTGGGTAGAAAGGACAAATATGTTCAAAATGACCACACTGTCAAAACTGATATACAGATTTTATGTAATCCCAATGAAAATACTAACAGAACTAGAGAAAATAATGCCCCATTTGTGGGAAACCAGAAGACATCTAAAGCATCAAAAGCAATCCTGGACAACAAGAGCAAGGCAGAAGGCATGATACACACCAGAGTTCATGTTATACTACAGAGCTACAATGATAAAAACATTGTATCACTCTCAACAAAGTAAACAGACTTGTGGATCAATGGAACATAAAAGAGGGTACAGAAACAACTCCAGGAACATTCAGATACCTGATCTTTGACTTGGGACCAAAAACTTACACTGGAAAAAAATAGCTTCCTGCACAAATAATGGTATGAAAAGTGGTTGTCCAGAAGATTGAACCTAAACCAAAATCTTTCACCATGCCGTAAACTAAAACAAAAATGGATGAAACAGCTAAATATTAAAACAAAAATATTTGAAGTGTTGCAAGATAAATTAGGTAAAACATGAAGGTATAGGCATAGGCAGGGACTTTCTGATACAATTCCAATTGTACAAGAAATAATAACAAGAATCGACAAATGGGATGATACCAAATTAAAAAGCTTCAGCATAGCAAAGGAAACAAAAAAGAATTAAAAAAATGATATACAGAATGGGGAAAAATTGCCAGGTATTCATCAGACAGTAAACTATTATCTAAAATATCTAAAGAGCTCAAAATATTAGGCCACCCTCAAAACAAAAGACCCAACTTTAAAAATGGGCAATTCAAATGAAGACACTTCTCAGAAGACCTACAAATGACCAATACATACATTTTTAAAATATTCAACATCGTTGGCCACTAAAGAAATGCAAATTAAAACATTTCAATTCCATCTTACTCCAGACACAGTGACTATCATCAAGAAAGTAACAACAAGTTCTGGAGAGGATGTGGGGAAAAGGAACCATTCTACATTGTTGATGTTAATGTAAACTAGCAAACCACTATGGAAATTAGTATGGAAATTCCTCCAAAAACTAAAATAAGAAATTTCATTTGACCAAGCTATTGCCCTTGTAGGTATCTTCCAGAGTTAAAGGTAGCATATTATGCTGATACATGTATACTCATCTTCATAGCAGCAAAATTCAAAATAGCTACATTTTTGAAGCAACCCACATGTCCATCAAAAGATAAAGAGAATGAAAATGTGGCATTTATACCCAAAGGAGTACATCTTGGCCATTAACAGATAAACTTGAGTCATTTTTAGGAAAATGGATGCACCTTAAAGCTATAATGTTAAATGAATTAAATAGGATGCACAAGTTTCCTCTTATATGAGAAACCCAAGCACTAGTAAAGAGCAAAATAAAAGATAGGTAATAGGAAAAATACAAACTAAGCAAACCATTATAGATATATTTGTGAAAAGAGTGATACCACATCAGGAACAAGCTCAGAGACATCCTGCAGAAGGCATTCCAAAAAAAGGCCCTTTTATCACAGCAAGTAAGCATACATATTATTGCACTTGAAAGATTTCTAATGGGATAAGATGCAGAGGTGGAAGACGGTGATACTAACAATCCTCACCCCATATAGACCCAGTCTATTGGATATGTTTTTATATTCTAATTATTAGTTTGTTACAGTACATAATGATAACATTTATTGCTGGGAGTTTGTACATTTAACTAATACTTTGGTAGGTCTTAATTTTTGGTTTTTTATCCTTTTCCCCTCTCGTCCCTCATCAGTCCCTTCAGCCTTCAAAT
This sequence comes from Dolichotis patagonum, assembly GCA_004027295.1. Classification (NCBI taxonomy): domain Eukaryota; kingdom Metazoa; phylum Chordata; class Mammalia; order Rodentia; family Caviidae; genus Dolichotis; species Dolichotis patagonum. The sequence goes on along the minus strand of PVJX010045176.1, from coordinate 5,653 downwards.
AGTAAATAAAATATAGATAGATAGATAGATAGATAGATGATAGATGATAGTAGATAGATAATAGATAGTAGATGGATGGATGGATGGATGGATAGGTAGATAGCAAACAAAATAGTAGATAAGTAAGAATTAAGAGTATCTTTTTCAAATGGAGAGTAAACAAGAGATAGAGGAAAGGGAAAGGAGTGAAAGAGGATAAAAAAGAATCAAAGAGGGAAAAGATGAAAATACAGCTTTTTTAAATAGGAAGGGGACCAAGAATGTATTTTTTAAAAGTAAAACAAAACAAAAACTTAATTTAGAAAAATCCCATAGAAGGTCAGGAATGGTGGCACATGCCTGCAATCTCAAAACTCAGGAGGCTGAGACAGGAGGATAATTGCAGGTTTGAGACCAGACTGGGTTGTATAGTGAGCTTGAGGCCAGCCTGAATTGCATAGAAAGAACCTAAAAGACAAAAAAATAAAGAAAAAGAAAAAGTCTATAGAAAAAGATATAAGGAAATGAATAATAATGGTAATGTGGTGTACTCATCAAGAGGATGCAAAAATTATAAATACACATGTACCTTAAGTATACAAAGTAAATATTAAGAAATGTTAAGAGACAAATTGATGGCAATACGTTAAGAATGGGACACATTGATTCTCAACTTGAAGAATGGATAATGCATACGCACATAAAATCAATCAATAAGGAAACATTTTATTTGATCTAAACTTTAGATCAAATACATCTAATGCATGTATACAGAACATTTTATATAATACCAACAGGATATGTTATTATTCCTAGGCATACACAAAGCATTCTGCAGAATATATCATGTTAGTCTACAAAATATATGTTAACAGCTTCAAGAAGACTAAAATCATATCATATATCTTCTGACCACAATAGCAGGGAATCAGTATCATGCACCCAACCTGAAAATTCACAGATGTGTGCAAATTAAACAGTATGCTCTTGAATAGCCAATTAACCAGAAAAGAAATAACACCAAAAGTTAAAAAACCCTTGATATAAACAAAAACTAGAAATGCAGCATACTAAATCACCAAAAGCAGTACTACGAAGGAACATCATAGTATAAATATTTACATTTATACTATGACCTTAATAAACAACCTGTTATACTGAATTGAAATACATAAGAACAAACTGAGCCCAAAATTGATCAAAATAATGAAAGATCACAGCAAAAATAAGATAGAGAAGAAATATTCAATAGAAAAGATTAATGAAATAATAGTTGGGTTGTTCAATACAAAACAAAATTAACAAATTTTAGCTATATTGAGAAAAGTAGAAGACTCAAATATGTAAAATCAGAAATAAAGAGGACTGCAGCAGGAAGATTGCCACAAGTTTGAGGTTAGCCTGAGTTATATAAGTTCAAGGGCAGCCTGAACTATACAGCAAGACTCTTAAAAAAATGAAAGAAGAAATGAGAAACCATTACAACTGATACCACAGAAACACAAAAGATCATGAATATCTACTGCTTTGGTTACTTATTGCATTGATGACACAAAATACACAACACTCAAAGTTTGAGGAGAAAAGGTTTACTTGGCTCATCCTTTATAGGGGTTTTGGTTCATAGCTGACTGACTCCAAGGCAGGGAGCATGACAGAGGGGCATCACAGGGCAGATAGAAGGTAGAGTTGTGAGTCAGGAATGCTTCCACCCAGATTTCCAAAGAAGGCCTGTGAGTCCAGACAGTGTGTTCCTAAGAGGGCAGTTTGTGAAGATGTGAGTATGAAGCCAAAGTGCAGTGGAGACCTCAAAAGAATGGAGAAGCTAGGAGCATTGATTATCTAAGGAAAGGTGCAAGATGTGAGCAAAGCTGGCCAAAGAAAGAAACCATTGGAGTGACAACAATCAGAAGTGATATAGGAGCAGAGCCACCCAAGCCCTATGGAGTTCACAATTTACCACAGATTGCTGAGAATGCTAGACATTGAACTATGGGATTTAATTTTTTCCTTGCTAGATTTTGGTCTTGCTTCATTACCATTTCTTCCTAGCTCCCTCCTTGTACCTTGTGCAATGGAAATGTCTCTCTTCTGCTATTGTATGTTGTAAGTGTTTAATTTTCTTCTCATTTATATAGGAGCTTACAGCTAAGAATTTGCCTTAAATCTCTGAACAGTCTTTAGACTTGGATTTTTCAGCAATACTAAAACTGTTAGGATTTTGGCAACACTTGGAGATGAACTAACTGCCATTGCACAAAGGGATGTACATGAGACTTTTAGCGGCACGAGGCAGAATGTTATGCTTGTGTCTAGATATTCCCCCAAAGCTTCATATAATTGTTGGTGGAGCTTTTCTGGAAGTGGCTGGATCTACAATGTGTGATGCTGCTATTAAGTATATGTGATTACTAAATTAGTCTACTTATTCATTTGTATAGTTATGACTGTGAATAATAGGAAGGCTCACCCTGGGTCTGAGCACTACCCACACAAAATGTGACAGAAAGAAGATCGCTATTGTTGCTGTGGCTGCTGCTACTTTGCTGCTACTCTGTTCTGGTTACTACTTTGCTGCCTTGCTTTATTCCTGCCCTTTTTTGCCCATCTTGAATTGTTTCTGTTCTGCGATGCCCCTCTGGCATGCCACCCTGCCTTGGAGCCAGCCAACTATGAAATGAAACCTATACAAACTGTGAACTATAATAAACCTTTTCTTCTTTAACTTGGAGTGTTGCATATTTTGTCTCAGCAATGAGAATAATAACCAACACTTCTAATATGAATTATATATACTAGAAAATGGATAATGTAGAGAAGTGGATAAGCTGGTAGAAACAGCATATAAAGACTGAGTTAAGGTTAAATAGACCAGAATAATGATGAGAAGTAAGATTGAATCACTAATAAGTGGTACTGATAAGAGAACTTTCCAGGACCTGACATGTCCAGGACCATCATATCCCAGTGATATTTTTCACAGAAATATTTTTTTAAATCCTAAAATTTATGTGGAGCAACAATACATCACGACCAGCAAAAGCAGTTTTGGGAAAGAAGACGAAGCTAGAGATATCACAATTCATGGTGTCAAATTACATTACAATGTTACAGTAATCAAAACAATTTGATAATAGAGTAAAAGCAGATGCATAGATAATTTCAGCATTCTAGAGATCTCAGAATATATAGTAATCTAATCTTTAAGAAAGGCAGCAAAAGTGCACAATGGGCAAAGGATAGTTGCTTCAATAAACTGTGCTGTAAAAGGATATTTACATGCTCAAGCATGGTATTGCATCCTTATATTATATCCCACATAACAATTCACTTGAAAGGAATAGAACACTTAAATGCAGCACTTAAACCTATAAAATTACTAGAAGATTTAGAGGAGGAGTTCCTAAATGTTGGTCTCTACAGTGATTTTGAGGAAATAACAAAATAAAAAATAAACAAGTGTGACTTCATCAAACTAAAATTTTCTGCACAGCAAAGGAAATAATCAACGAGATAGAACCAGCATTTATTATTGGTTGATTTTTCTGATGATAGTCATTCTTTCTGGAGTGAGATGGAATCTTGTTGTTGTATTAATTTGTATTTCTCAAATGTCCAGCAATGTTGAACATATTTTCATATATTTATTGTTCATTTGTACTTTCTCATGGAGAAGTGTCCATTCATTTCAGATGCCAATTCATGATTTGGTCTTTGTGTGCGGACTCTGAATTTTTTGTGTTACTTATACATTTAGATATTAGTCCTCTGAGATGTTGCCAGCAAAAAAAATTTCCCTTTTTATAGGTTGTCTCTTCACTCTGTTGGTGATTTCCTTTGCAGTTCAGCAGCTTTTTAATTTTATCTGATTCCATTTGTTGACTCTTGATATTATTTCTTGTGCCACTGGGTTTCTGGTCTGACAACATTTACATACACCTGTATATTCAAGTGTTTAACTTATTTTGTCTTCAGCAGATCAAGTAATTCTGTTCTAATGTTTAGATCTTCAATTATTTTTTACTTTAGAGCATGGTGTGGGACATGGGTGAAAGTTCAATCTTTGCCATGTGAATAGGAAGTTTTTCCAACACATTTAAGAGACTAGATTTGGTCCCTTTGTCAAAGATCAGGTATATGAATAGGCCTGGAGTTGTTTATGCATCCTCTATCATATTCTATTCATCCACATGTCTGTTTTCTGTTTTGCCAATAATATGATTTTTTAAAATCACTATCTCTGTAGTGTAATGTGAGGTCTGGGATCATGATACGCCTTACCTTGCTCTCATTGCCCAAAATTGATTTTAGTATTCAGATCTTTTTTGGTACTATATAAATTTTAAGACTACTTTGTCTTGTTTGGAAAGAATGCTATTTATATTTGAACTGGTATTGCATTAAATCTGTATAACAGATTTGGAACTATGACCATTTTGACTATATTGGCTCTGCTTATCCAGGAACAGAGGATATGTTTCCATTTTCTGGTATCATTTTTGATCTCCTTTTTTAGAGTACTATAGTTTTCATCATACAGGTCATTTAGTTCCTCAGTTGGGTTCATTATGAAGTATTTCATTTTTATTGATACAATTGTGCAAGTTACTGTTTTCATAATTTCTCTCCCAGTGAATTTGTTATACGTGTACAGAAACAGTACTGATTTTTGAATATTGACTTGTATCCTGCTATGATGCTGAATTTGGTTCTTAATTCTAGGAGTCTTTTGGTAGAGTTTATGTAGTATTCTATGTAAAGGATCATGTCATGTGCAAACAATAGTTTAACATCTTCCTTTCCTATCCATATTCATTTTATCTTTCTTTGTCTAATTGATTTAGCTAATGTTTTTTCAGTACTACACTGAACACAAGTGTTGATAGTGAATATCCTTGTCTTGTTTCTGATTTTACAGAGAAAACTTCCCGCTTCTCTCCAGTTAATATAATGTTGACAGTTTATTTGTCATAGATGGCTTTTACCAGATTAAGATGAATTTCTCCTACTCCTATTTTCTTCCAAGTTTTTTTTTTATCATGAATGGACATCAGATTTTGTTAAATGCTTTTTCTGCATCTATTGAAATGATTGTGTGTTTTTTTTCCCTTGGTTCTATTCATGTGTTATATTATATTTACTTATTTGAATAGGTTTAACTATCTCCGCATCCCTGGAATGACTCTTATTGAGTCATTATGTATGATCCTTTTGATGATTTGCTGCATCCTGTTTGCCAGTGTGTATCTTGTGAGGACTATTGCATCTATGTTCATTAAAAAGATTGGCCTATAGTCTTTTCTGTTTCGGTCTTTTTTTCTGATCTTGGAATCAGGGTAATAATGTTTGCTTAAAGGAATGACAATGGGAGTACTGCTTCCTTTATGATTTCATTTAGGAATTTGAGGAGTACTGGTGTTAGACCTTCTTTAAAGATCTTGTAGAATTCAGCAGTGAATTCAGAGGGACCTCGGGTTTTCTTAGTTGGTAATTTTTTTTATTGCTTCTTCAATTTCACTGTCTGATATTGGCTTATTCATCACTTTCATATATTCTTGGGTCCACATTTGTAGTATGGTAGTTCATATGCATCTAGGAATTTATCCATTTCCTCTGAATTTTCCATTTTATTAGAGTACAAGTTTTCAAAGGAGCTACCAATAATCATCTGGAT
>PVJX010045175.1:0-12786 GCA_004027295.1 Dolichotis patagonum | reverse complement strand
GTCTCCCACTATTACTATCTGGCTCTCCTACAAGAGGCCTAGCAGGAATGGGTCTCCATAGTCCCAGACTGGAATCTCTAAAACTGTGAGACCAACAACACTTTTATCTTTATATGCTGCTGATCTCAGACACTTTTTATAGTGATGGTTTAAGGACACAATTATATGATTAGTAAAGGCACAGTTACAGAAGAACAAACTTATAGCTATGTTATAGCAAATTAAAGTCAAATAGTGGCCTCTACCTATGCTCCTGCTGCCTGTCACGTAAACACCTTGCTGAATTCAGTCAGCCTTGACTGGGCCCAGCTGCTTTTCTTTTTTGATAATGTGCTGGAAAACACAAGGGGACAAGGACTTGAGCATGCAACAGTGAGGGCTGTCCAGAGGATGGGTGGAGGAGGCAGCTAGGACATCTCTTCCATGCTGGACACAGTGGGGGATACAGATCAATGCTACAGTGAGATACAGGAACATATGTGAGTTCTACCTGGTGACCACTGGTTTGAGAAAAGGACAAGGATGCTGTTGGCTAAAAACAGAGGAGGGGAAGGGAGAGTGGGGCTCTATTTAACATCAAAATTTCCAACTGCTGCTCAGTAATGAAAGATGGGTAGGTTCACTAGGCTGTGTATGGTTCACTCAAGGCCAAAAAACCACAAAACCACACCTACTCATCTGTGAGACAGTGAGACTGTGTCTGCAGTGCTTGTTTGGTTAGAAACTAGGAAAACTGGAGTAGCGAGGGTTACTGGATCCAGGGGAAGGAAGCAGATGGTTTTGACTGCAGCCCATTGGTCACTTGGAAGGCCAAATCTGTGGAGGCGGGGAAGGAGCCAAAGAGGAGGTGGAGAGTGAAGGAGCTGGTGTGGAAGAAGGCTATGCCAAAAAATGGCATGCTGGGCTTACAGTTTTCTGAGGTAAATACCAGTGAAACCTTACAGATTCCTGAAGGGAGGTCATTCAAGAGGACAAAGTAAGGAAATGAAGCAAATGTATAGTTTGAGTCATTTACCTGGATGGCAAGGAAGAAGGAACAGGAAATCTGTAAGTAGTAGCTTGTAAGAGACACAGCACCAAGTACAACGATCAAGAGAGACAGGACAGCCTGAGGTCTTACACCAAACAGGGCCATGATAATCTGAGGCCAGTGACTGGGGGGTAAAGAGCTTGCAGAACTCTCCTCCTGGCAGGGAGTCTTCTCTGAGCTGATCTACCCACACTGGCTGGGGAAAATGGACCAGGAGGAGATAATGAATGCAACACAAGGACTCACTCTAGGATGCAGACAAATGCGCTCTCCATAGCAGTGGGTGGGGGGTATTCTGGCTTATGTTGTAGTTATTCTCCTCTCATACTTGGCACCCAAAATTAAAGGGAGAGAAGATTTATTTAGCTCACTGATTTGTTCATAATTAGTCCATAATTGGCAGGGTTCCAAGGCAGAGTGGTATGGCAAAGGGGCATTGCAGAGCTGAACCAGTTCATGGCAAGCAGAAGACAGAAAAAGCAGACACTCAAGAAAGAGAGAACACAAGCCTCTTACTGTCCCTAATGGTGTATCCAGACTACTGGAATTAGAGCAGTGCCACACCAATCAGTGTACTGATTGAACTGACCACACACCATTAACCCCAGTATCACAACTCTAGATTTAGCCACTTCTCAAAAAGCCTCACCTATGACTGCATGAAGATTTAGGGGAACATCAAGACCCAAGTCATTACAGCTTATATCTAGATGTCCCCCCAAAACTCAGCCAGTCATATGTGGGGGGTTTTGAAGAGGACTGGATTAGGGTGTGTGAATGTGGATTAAGGGTATAATGCTGGGATTAAGATTGTGATACTGGGATTAATGGCGTAGATAATAGAACCCTCATCCTGGGTTTGAGTGGCATCAATCAATAGGCTTACAGCATGGATGGAATGCAAAGGGAGACAGGACAGGCAAGCTTACTGCTGCTACTTCTTGCTACTTTCTGCCTTCTGCCTGCCACACCATGAACCATTTCTCCTCTGTGGTGCCCCTCTACAATACTATGCTGCCTTGGAGCCAATCAACTACGGACTGAAACCTCTCCTAACTGTGACCTGCAATAACACTTTCCTTCTTTAACTTGTGGGTGTCAGATATTTTGTCTCACCAAATAAATAGAGAAAGAGAGGGAGGGAGGGAGGGAGAGAGAGAGAGAAGTGGGGTGAAAGAACTTCAGAAAGATGATTTGGAGCAAGGGGAGCAGAGGAAGTTGGAGGAGAAAGAAAGAGAGGGCAGGTGTAGCTTTTTCTGACACTGGCAGCGGTGAGCAAAGCTGGGAGGCTCTGCCATCCTCCCTGTGGAGTATCCATTTGGGCAGGTGCACATGGAGGCAGAAACAGGGTGAAAAATGTGTCACCAGACATGATTCTATGAGTCAATAGGAAGAAAATGTGTCATTTTCATGGACATAGGCACAAAAGTGCCTCCTCCACTTGAAGGAAGCAGTCCAAAATGAACGAACATTTTTGTTCACAAAAAATAGCCTTGCTTGGTCCAGTGAATAAAAGAGGTGTGGAAAGGAAACAAAATCCACATTTATGCATAAGCATGACGCCTTGCATGTGGGTTCATGGGAGACAACCCTACCTCTGGGCATGGCTTCATTATTGACTGTTACATAGTTGTACAGAAAGAGCCCAGACCTGGGGGGGGGGAGAAGTAAAACTGGCCTAGCTTGTAAACTGTGACATATATATGCATAAACTTTCAATAGGGGAATAGACCCAGTGTTGGGAAGAAAGCTTTCACTAAACTTCCATCATGGCAGCCTGCTAAGTGGAGTGGAAACAAGTAACTGTCAGGTGAGACTACCAACCTTCCTTCCATTGGAACTTACTTGACTATTTAAAAACTAAATGTCAAACCATTTGCCTATCTCCTAACACCATTTTCCCCCAGAAACTTATTAGGTTGAAATAGATTTGCCATTTAGACCAATGCCCCTAGCCATAATTTTAAAAAGTAAACACAAATGTTTAATGAACACAGAGGGATTAATAAAACATAGCTATTTTTCTTCTGATTTTTATTTTTCTCTGATCACAATAGTTATACAGGTTCATTAAAAGTGAATTTTTAAAAAATCATGTAAGTGCTACAATTACATTTAGTTGTAGACACTGTTAATTCCTTGGAATAAATGTTTCCATATTTTTCTGAACATGTAAGTGATTTTTCTGCCTGATAGTTAGATTCTGCTTGTCCTGTTGTTAAGGCTTAGATCTAAAACATTCCCTCAAAATCTCTTGTATTCTGAGGAGGCACTTTCAGAAGGTGATTATGGGGGTGCTATGCACAGTGGATTTACCCATGAATAAGTTCACCGCTTACTGCACTATTGGAAGATGGGTCTCTGGGATGTGACCTGGCTCTTTCCTTCTCACTCTGCTTCTTGTGCGTCATATTGTGAGCACTTTCTTTCACTAGGCCCTTCCACCATGTTCTTTCTGCCTTGGAGCAGCTAAAGATGGACTAAATCCACTAAAACCATGAGTCAAATGAACTGCTCCCCTTGAACTAGCAGGTGTTTGGTATTTTGTCCCTGTAATGGGAAGGCGACTAATAAGCCTGTCCGTTTGTACCAGTGCTAAATTACCACTCATTTTTACTCAACCCAGCATCAATTCTTCAAGCAAAGCAATGTATTCATGATCTCAGGGTCCCATGGAAACCTCAGATGGCAAAACAATGACTCTGAAAGATCTCCAGGTGCTTCTTTTATTTCTCTATAAGCCAATGCTAAGATATGACACCTTATCTGGCCCTTAGTAGACCAGATTACCTGTTTGGTAAATGAAACAAAAGGTTTCCTCTGCTTCCTGTCTTGCCTGTGTTGCTTAAATTAATGCACCATGAGTGTAAATGCAACACATTATGAGTGTTTAGTAACACATTATGTGTTTCTAAACATAAAAGCAATCATTTTCAGTAAACCTAGCATATTATAATTACATCTTTTGAATTTTTTTCTGGCCTAGAATTTCTCAATAATGTTCTGTGGACCATCAATCCCTCAATGTGTTGGTTACTTTTCTCTCATTGCTTGCACAAAATACCCAATACCCAAAATTAAAGGAGGAAAGATTTATTTAGCTCACAGTTGTGGAGGTTTCAGTCCATAATGTGCTGGGTCCAAGGTAGGGTGGCATGACACAGGGGTAATACTTCAAGGTGGCAGGAAACAGCAAAAGCAACAAGAGCAAAAAGGGAGGATCCCAAGAAAAGACTCTTTCTGTCCTTTACATTATATGTAGGCTGCCTACCCTAGGGTGAAGGTAGCACTGGGCCTTGAATCACTTACAAACTCTAGAAGCCTGATCCCATGACTGCATGAGGCTTTAAGAGGACCATCTAGACATAAACTATGTTCTATCCCTGGCCTCCAAAAGTCTCGTGCATATCCCATTGTGCAAAAGGCATTTTAGTCCATATCTAACAGGTACCAAAATCCTAACAGTTTCAGCATTGATGAAAAGTCCAAGTGCCAAAGCTCCTATGAGATCTAAGGTAAATTCTTGCCTGTGAGCCCCTGTACAAATGAAAAGTTAAATATTTCCAACATTCAATGGCACAAGAGAAACATTACCATTCCAAAGGGAATACAAAGGAATATGATCAAAGTGATTCCAGCAGGGCAAATATTAGGTGCTATAGTTCCATGTGGAACATCCAAAGCCATCTTCGGTAAGGGTATGGCTCCACCCCATACTTGCAGTGCTTGTAGCATTGGTCCATGAACCAATCAAAAACCCTAGAAGCCTGCTCCTATGACTGCATGAAGCTTTTAGGGGACATCTAGGCACAAACCATAACACCCAATAAGCTCAGAAAACATGGAATTCTATGGTGGGACAAGTGAAAAATATTACAAACTTTCCTCTCTCTTTAGGAGAATCCAAAAAACAAAAAAAAAAGCTTACTGATATATTGAAAGTCCAGATGGTTCAATAATAAGGACACCTGTACCATATCAACTTTAACTTTTCAGAGGATGAAAATGGTTGCTGGAAAAGTGATTTGATTTCCTCAAGCCACCTGGCTTACAAGTATCAGACTTGGACCCACTGAGCATCTCCTAGCTCCTGTGTCACAGCTCTTTCCAACCTTCTCTTCCTTGTTATGGTTTGTGCCTAGATGTCCCCTAAAAGCTTCATGCAGTCATAGGAGCAAGCTTCTAGAGATTTTGATTGATTCGTGGACCAATGCTACAAGCACTGCAAGTATCATGGGGTGGAGCCATACCCTTGCCATCTCTGGGTGTCTCTCACTTTCACTACACCCAAAGGAGAAGTTCTACATTTGGACCAATGGGGCATTTTAAACTCTGAATGGGCAGATTTTCTTTTACCAGAACATGAGAAAGTCTGTGTAGCTCATTTGCTGCCTTCAGCTCAGGGCTTGGTGCGAGGAAGTTCCTAAGCCAGTTGTTCCTTAAACATGGCCCATGGGGAGTACAGTTCTGTACAAGATCTAGTATATGAGGCCAAAAATAAAGAACTTCCCATTTTCTGTGGATTCTGGTAAATAATCCTTCTCTCTTTAATACTTATGGTTGCAACATAACAGATAAAATGCCATTTAGCCAGGCATATAGTGGCATATTCCTGTAATTTCAGCACTCTGGGAAACTGAGGCAGGAAGATTGCAAGTTCAACCCTGACCTGAGCAGCTTACAAGACCCCATTTCAAAATAAAAAAAATAAAAGGGCTGAGGGATACAGCTCAGTGTAAAGGTCCTGGGTTCAATCCCGAGCACTTAAAAATTACTGCCTGTTTCTAGATTTATAGAAAATTTTCTTTGATTTGTGGTCCATTTATTTATTTATTTATTTATTTATTTTCTTCCGGTTTGTTCTGATACAGGATCTCACCATGTGGTACGGACTGACCTTAAACTTGTTTACATAACCCTGGCTGGCCTGGCATTCGTGGCAAACCTCCTGACTCAGTCTCCCCAAGTGCTGGCGTTACAGGTGTGCACCACTATGCCTGGCTTGTTTTCCTTTTAAAATCAGGAGTTATTTTGATCTGTTTGTTTTTTTTTTCTGGGATCTCCATCTAAGGTAAACCTGTCACTCACAAGTGACTCTACATCTTTTGAGTCCTTCTCTGGTTTTGGAGTTTCCCACATGGAAAGCCTCATTTTTCTGAAGACAGTTTTTAAAAGGGATACCCTAACAGTCCAATGCACCAGGAGATGACCGGGTGCTCCCACTCACACTCACACATTTTCACGCAAAACCGGCCAGGAACCCACGCTGGACTTGGAAGGTGCAATCTGTCTTACTTTTTGTATTCTGTTGGCAGATTGCAGCCCATACAGAGCTCACCATGCTGATGAGATGGGGAATGGCTTCTCTGATGTTTCTCCACAGGTCCTCTAATTAGTTTATAATGTTAATTATCAAGAAAATTTGCTAGAGCTAAACCCTTTGGGGTCACACATGGTCACTCTATCTGCTCAGCAGGAAAACCCTTCCTAATCTCTCTCTGTCCTACCCACAGGACCTGATTTAAACATCTCCACTCTACCTATACCCTGGCAACACAAGCAAGGCTTCTGTCAGTGTCCCTAGGTCAGCCAAAATGTCCTATAAAAAGGAGGGCAGCTGGTAATCCAATATTAGCTGCCACGATTGGCCCCAAGGTACATTTCTTGTGTGTTCTGTGAAAAACTGTGTGCTTTATTTCATCTTGAATTCCATTATCTTGACCCTTTCTATGACCCTAGCCTGGTACCTCTGGAATCAACAGATTTTACTAAGAGAAAGGAAGGGTAAGACTCACTACACAGTGCTGTTTTCATTTAGGAAATATTCATTAAAAGCCATATCCTTAAAACTATCTGCCTGTTCATGCAATCTCAATCATATTTTGTGCTCATGCTTTAGAGAAGTTTGTTTCCTTCATTTCAATTTCCTACCCAATCAAATGTGATCATAATTGTGACTTTAACTGAAATGATACACTATGGTTAACTTTCAGTAATGAAAATTTCTGAAAATACCAAAGCAAAACAAAGCAAAGCTCTGGAAGGGCTTGTCCTTGCCATGCAAGAGTGGCTGACATCTAATTCACTCAACTATAAAAAGTGAAAAATGAAGACACCCTATGCCTCATCATTAGAAAACAACATGGTTTGGAGGAGGGAGAGGAAGAAAATTCACATAGGTGAACTGGACTCCATCCACAGCTTTCTGCTCTCAGGATGTTGCTATAGAGACTCAACAGAGTCCTCCAGTGGACTGGAGGTTGGTACAGGCTTACCAGATTGGGGACATCTAGACCATCTGGCAGAGAAGGACTGAGGAGCTGGGTTACTGGGGTAAAGAGACCCATAGAGAAATGAATCCTCAACCTCCATGGGATTCATCACTGAATTATGGAGAACAGCTAAAGGTCACATTGCAGAGTGAGCCACCGGGATAATCAGGATTCACACAGGTATTCTACAGGGCACTGCCAAGTCAAATAAGGGTTCCCTATGGCCTTTAATCCTGAAATGTCAACTTCATTCAATTAAGAAATGCCTAGTATCTTAATAAAGGACACTGCTGGGTGTGTCATACATGGAGATGTAATCTTGGCTTCAATACCTGGTCTCTGGCCCTTTCCTTTCTGGTGCTATTTCCCTGCTCTGCTTCCTGGCTGCTATGAACTAAGCAGCTTTCCTCTGCTATACTCTTTCACCATGATCTTTCTACCTTAAAGCCAGCTTTACCATGGACTGACCCTCTGAAACCATGAACCAAATTAAACCTCTCCTTCTTTAAATTGTGTTTGTCAGGTAATTTGTCTAGCACAGGTAAGCTGAGAGTACATACCACTGGTGATGAGCAACTAATGACCAAATCAACTAAAAATGTGAGTGATCAGATTATAAAAATGGAGAGTTATGATTAAGTCCAAACTTTACAACCAAGTTCCAAGAAAGAAGAAATGACAGAAACCTAAGGTATGGGACAACTAGAAACAAAATTAAACAAATTCAAAAGATCATTGTGAAGAAAATAATCCATGGAGGGACACAAATAACTGAGTAACTGGAGAAGACACCTCTGGATGGAATTACAAAGACATCACTTCTTTCTTTCCATATTCATCTGTTTATCCAACATGATTCCAGCCCAAATCCCCCACTATTGATGGTATACTGGATAAAAAAATTCTAAAATTAATTTATAAAAATAAACTTATGAGAGGAAAAAAAAAGGATAAAACTGAGAATGTTAAGAAATGCCTGAAAACAAAATAACAAGGCAGAACTTTCCCCAGCAGATATTAAAGTATGTTATCAAGGCTAACATTAGAGGAAGAAAAAAAATCACATCATTTGAAAGGACTAGATCCTAGGTAAAGACAGAAATATAAAAAGCCACAAAATGCAAATCATAACAGTAATGCAATGGGTGGATCATTTTGATTTTATGATATAATTTTTTATTCATCTTGAATTTTTGTTGGATTTAAGGAACAAAGAATAAGAACTAAGATTTTTCAAGTAGTTTGCCATTGACTGAATTCCACACTAGTTATGATTGATATTTTATCATAGATCAATTTGCCAGGATTCTTTCTCTAGTCTTCTGCCTCTACTATTTAAATTTCCATAATTTCATGTGTTTCAGTGTGCAAATAGCAAACCTACCTCATTGTATTTTTAGAGTTTCTTCCTTTTTGATCAAATTGTAATTGCACTTAACTTGCTGGTAGAGTTGGGAAAATGTGACAATTCTACAATGTTCAAACTTTAGGCCTATCAGAAGATATGCTATTAGTTTCCTCAAAAAGGTATATTTTCAAAGGAAAGGAGAAAATTCATCTGTAATTTTTCTATAGTCTGTAGATAGCTGGAGATTTATATCTGTTGATAGTTGTATTTTCATCACAGCCTCTGTTTTCAGAAATGTTTTGTTTTTGACCAATCCTTGACATTTTTACAACAGATTTTCATGAATGTTAAGCTTTTACACATTCTAATCTCACTACTGACCCTCTCCACTTGATCTGATGTGCTGGATTGAGACTTTCTGATATGAACTGTCCAAGACTCCCCAGAGCTCTGTGTTGATGGTGTAGGTGTCTGGTGTCCTGCTGACAGTCCATCTTAATCCTGTAACTGATTGAGTATTTTTAGCACTTAATCCAAAGGTGCAGAAATAATGAGGAGAACAAAACACAGAAAGACCTTTAATGCGGGCACGGGAGAGATATACACCGAGAATGCGGGAGTTCTCTCGCTGGACAAAGGATTGGGGGTCGCTTATAAAGATTAACTTTTGGGGGAGGGATCTGATTAGCTGGCAGTGATAGATTATTGCTACATGTTAGTGTGCACAGGTTGGGGATTGGGGAACCGTTGGCGCATGCGGGAAGGAAGACAGGAAGCCTATTTTTGGGCTTGTCGCACCGGAAGAAGAAAACTGATAGGGTATCTTTTTACGGTCTCCTCACCATGTTGAACTGCACCATGAGGATGTGGCAGATTTAAGTGGCTAAAAACCTATCAGTGACTATATTGTCTTGTGAAACTATCTGAATATTAATGTTATTTAATCCTTATTCTTTTATAAAAATGACTGAAACATGGAAACATGAATGGATTGGTCCTAGAGATAAGAATTAAATTTTTCTTTATACACTTACTTCTCTTGCAATGAAGATGGAATTCATCAGAAATACTCAGAGTAGCAAGTCTTCAGCCACAGTCAGACATTATGAAAGCAAAGTTAAAGAAACTACATGAACTAAGCTGGGTGTGGTGGTGCATCCCTGCGAGGCTGTGGCAGGAGGCTCTCAAGTCTGAACCTAGCCTAGGCAACTTTGCAAGACCCTTCTTGAAAATAGAAAGTAGAAAGGCCTGGAGGTGTAAATCAGTGTGAAGTACATGGCTTCAATCCCCACAAAAAAGGAGCCGGATAAATGATGGCAAAACTTTCGATAAAATTGATTGTGAGAACAGCAGCACTGGAATATAATGCCACATAGGTAATTTAAATTTTTCCAGTAGCCACATTAAAAAGGTAAAAAGAACCAGGAGTGGTAGTTTTAAAAAAAGGTAAATGGATTTAATAATATAGTTTATTTAACCCACTATATTCAAAATGGTATCAACATATAGTAGATCTAAATATGGCAATTTAAATTAGTGTGGGAAATTTAAATTATTGTGGGAAATTTTATTGTTTGATCAAACTTGCATGCCTGTATCTGGTAGCTGAGCAATTATTTTGAGGATGACAATATGCAATATAACAACCATTGTTGTTAAAAAAAAATTGCTATCATCTTGCTTTGAAATCCCTTATCGCCATTTTTTGGGGTTGCTGCCATCATTTTGCTTTTGTTGTTTTTTAATTGTTTGCTTCTTGATTTTTGTTTTCTCTTTAAAATTAAAAATTAAAAATAAATAAAAATAAAATAAATTATGGTATAGTTCTAAGCCTTAGTAAGCTGGTATTATTTTGCGCTTACACCATGGTCTCGCCTCTGACCAGCCAGCCGATGATCCCCTGGGGATTCGTGGCAGTTGCTATGGGTGACACAGATTGGGGGCAGCATCTGATGAGAAACTTGGCCTACATTCGCTCTTTTAGGATGGAGTCTCTTTTGTACTTAAAAGATCTTTTCAGGTTTTGTATATTTTTAGAAATGTTTTCAAGAACATGCAGTATTGTAAAAAGAATTACATATTTTGATGCCCATCTTCAAGGGAATTAGGAAGTTCTCAGGAATTTCGTTCATATAAACTGACAGATAAGGTTAATGTTTTTTGCTTGGTTTTAATTTGATACTATCTTGCAATCCATATCACAGTCTGTTGGTATGTCCCTTTTTTTAATTTAGAAGTTTGATTTTACATGTTTCAGGACTATCTCTCATAGATAGTAGTAATTATACACCTTCAGTTTCAATTGTATTTCTTACAGAAATGGCTAACAGAAGGAAGAAATAAGCTGAGTTTTGTCTACACTCACCTGACTATAATCACCATAGAACACTTCCGGGACTTTGACAAGTATGGGAATTTCTGGTTTTCTGCTAGAAAGAAGTCAAGCAATTATTTCTGCAAAAAACACAATTTGGTGCCCTCAAACCAAGTCAACTCTCATACTTCCTGCCTGGGGATAGTGTCAGATCCCAAAGTTGAAGGCTCAGTTTTACTTTGGATGCCAATCATAAGCCCCAACATGTTTTAACTGTTTTTGACCCACCACCTGTAAATTAGGTCTCTCACACTCCATCCTCTGGTTCTCCTAATTTGCTGGAATGGCTTACAGATCACAGGACACACTCATGTTAAGTGCTTTAATATGAAGCATAGCTGGGTACAGTGGTACATGTTTGTAATTCCAGCACTCTGAAGGTTGAGGCAGGAGGACTGCCAGGAGATCAAGGGCAGCCTGAATAGTGAGACCTTGTCTCAAAAAAAAAAAAATTCTAGAGCATATTACAAAGGAGATGATGAAGGAATACACAGATAAAGAAGGAATCCACATCTTTACATCTCCACATCCTCACCACGGTGCCACCCGCCAATCAGCTCTCCCAACTCCATCCTTTTGAGAGTATATAGAGGCCTCCTTCCATGGACATGATTGATTATATCATTGATCAGCTCCCCTGCTTTCCCCAGTGAACCTCCCTATGGTTCTGCCATCCAGAAGCTCTTCAAATTTTGTTCCTTTGAGTGTTTATAGAGGCTTCCTCTCTTGTTCCTCCTAAACGTAGGCATGAACAATTAAATCACTGGCCACTGTCAATGAGTTCAATCTTCAGCCCCTCCCCCCTACTGGGACACTGAGGGTGGAGCTGGAAATCCTAGCCCTCTAGTCCTGCTATCTGGAGGCTGTCCCCCATCCTGCAGCTACCTGGGGGACTCCAGCCACCAGTCAGCTCATCAGCATACACTTTGAAGCTTAAGGAGTTGTATGCCAGGAAGGACAAATGTATACTTCACAACATCACAGCCATTAATTCACTGGGCTCCATTTTGTGATGAAGAACATGAATAAAAGCCATTTCTGTGTGCTGTTACCATTGACATTTCCACTCATTTCGTGTGACTGTGCTTTCTTGTTGTTTGTCTTTACTATGTCCTGGTTATCAGAGAGTTCCTTTTAGAAATGGTAATTAAACATATTCTAGGTCCTTCTCACCTCGAACAAAGAACTGAACAAGAGAAGCCAAAAATGGTGCCAAAGTTTCTTTGAGAAGTGGGGATAAGGGAGAAACTAGCTCTATAGAGTGAACTTGGGGTGAACAAGAGAGGAAAAGGGAAAAAAAAAAAAATAAAAGCAGTTCTCCCTGATGTGAAAGACACAGGGCGGGCTTCCATGTAAGAGACACAATGGAGGCCAGGGATTTAGCTCAGCTGTATAAGCGCCTGCCTGGCAAGTGCAAGGTTCTGAGTTCAATGCATGGTACCAAAAAAAAAAAAAAAAAGAGAGAGAGAGAGAGAGAGACAGACAGACAGGGTCCTCTGTGGCCTTATGTGTCATCTACATCTCAGGGGTACCCATGAGAAGTTTTACACATGGGGTCTGGAGAGGCAGTGTTATGTGGTTCCTGAGAGCCCACCATGCCTTTTCCAGCCATCCTAAGCCATGCCCTAACTCCTATCTCATTCCCTCTGTTTTCTTTAAGGTTATTTTATTCCTCTTCTCATGGTCATTTATTGTTATTTTTACATTCTGTAACTTCCATAAGTAAGTGTAACATCTATTTCCGATCTTGTGAACACAGTTA
>PVJX010045174.1:0-12841 GCA_004027295.1 Dolichotis patagonum | reverse complement strand
ATAATGTCATGATGTGAAGTCCAGCAAAACTATCACTTTTTGTTCAAAGTGATCTTAGCTTGCTTTGCCTTGTCTAAGTTCAACACACATGAAGGTATGGACAGCTGTTTTGAGGAGAATGAGAGACACTATGACAGCCATTCATGGCTTCCCTAATGTCTGGTCTTGAAGACCTGTAATGCCCTCCTCGTCCTGCTCATATCAATTCCATACTAGGTTGTTTCATGTGAATTCCCTATATGTGACAATATGGACAACTATTTGGAAGAAAACAAAAGTCAATATGATAGAGAGTGAATATCTCCAATTGTGTAGCTTTGAAATTTATGTCTTACATTGCTTTCTTGTGATCCGCTTTGCTCTGTTTTGTTGTATTTAATTTTACCCTATTGATATAATTGCATGTATATTTGAGTGGGTAAGATGGATGACCATATTGTTATTTTTGTCAGATCGTGGAGCAGAACTGTTAACAGTCTCACTGTTTTAATGTCTACTTTACATGCTTTAACTTTGTAATTTGAACAACTATTTCCAAGAAGTGAGTATGTAATTAGTCAAGTAATAATTACTTAGGTTTTATTGTTGTACTTTTCCTTTTTTCCTTGGAATACTGTATGGTTGCTACCCTTTATTCTGTTTTATTTTGTTTTGTTTTTTCCTCTTTAAATAAAATTATAAAAAAAAAAGAAAAGAAGCTAAGTACTTACTATAGGGGCAAGAAAAAATATGCTGTGAGGGTGTCTCAAAAATCACAATAGCCTCATGAATGCAAAAATGTAAAATCTCTCATTTGGAATGAGAGTCCTGTGGAGGCCTACTTGAGAAGGGGTCCTGGAGACTATTTCCTTGTGATTCATTCCACTGTGTTCAACCATTCAGGTATGCAGAAACCACTACAGTTAGGGTCCATTGGGGTCTGACTACTGCTCCACCTGGCAGCTGACAGTAGCATTGCCCATATGATGCTGGTTTCACTGAAGTGAATAATGTAAGAGTTGTGGGGTTAGGGAAATCTACCCAGATTTCCAGGGAAGGCCTGGATGGCCAAGAAGTGCATGAGAAGGTGTTGCAGTGAATGCAAAGGTGCAGTGGAGATGCTAAAAGGTGAAATTACCAGGAACATGGAATATCTGTAGAGAAAAATACAGGGTACAAGTGGAGCCAGCCCAAAGAGAGAGGTCATGTGGGCTGACACCATCTCACTGTCATGTGCTCTGGATATTTACTCCATTGTGTTTTAGTCCTGCTCTGGTCCACTTTTCCATGTCCCTATTCCTCCTGGTCAGAAGGGAAATGTTTACCCTGTACCCTAGTACCTGGGGATTATGTAGCTTCATTTAAGTCACAGCTAAGAGTTTGCCTCAAATGAAAATTTGACTCAGGCTTTTGAAAAATGTTAAAACTTTGCAGAAAGGGATTATTGCATTTTTGGTTGTATGCAAGATAATTAGGTAAAAGTTTTACTTTTTGTGTTTATTTGGAGATTAAGTATGATTTAAGGAGATATACTGGGGTATCAATTTGACAAAAAGTGGACTGTGAAGTTAACCGTAATATGTCAACTTCATTGTATTAAAATGTCTAGCAGATTCTTAACGCACACTTCTGGGTGTGTCTGGGTGGGTCATGGAGTCGTGACCTTGGATGATATACAGCCCTGGCCCCTTCCTTTGTAGCACTGTCTCCTTGCTCTGCTCCCTGGCTGCCATGAAGTAAGTGGTTTTGCTCTGGAGTACTCTGGCTGTGAAGTTTCCGCTTTGAAGCCTGCTGACCAGGAGCTGAATTCAGTGAAAACGTGCGCCAAATTAAAACTCTCTCCACTGAAGTTGTGTGGATGTTGTGTATTCCATCCCCACAATAGGAATGCTGACTAATTCAGTGGGCATTTGATTTGATGCATAATCTAAGGTTGTTTAGATTCCATTATTATCATTAGGGATGTCCACTACAGTGATAAAGTAATATAAATAGCATCTTCTTGGCAGGTATTTGAGTTCTTTCAACTACACAGGAGACTGATTCAATTACTGTTTTGTATTTATCTAATGGTACTTTTGTGGACTGAAGGAGTAAGAAATAAAATCAAAGAGTAAAACATATATAAGACTGTCATGGGCCAGGGATTTAGCTCAGTGGCTTAGGCGCCTGCCTGGCAAGTGTGAGGTTGTGAGTTCGATCCCTGGTACCAAAAAAAAAAAAAAAAAAAAAAGACTGTCATGTATAAATTTATAGGAATCTGTACTTAGAAAAAACTTAAAAGACATAACATCCAGTTAATGTGAGAAAATACATAGAATTTCAAAGCATAAAATATCTATCTTTGTGTATGCAAAATCACACCACGATAGAAGCCTGAACTCTTTACAGTAATCCAAAGACAACCAAGGGACAAAATTGCATTAAAGATAAAAATATTAAGATGAAGAAAAATTACTTCAAAGTTCTTTAGATGGCATCAGAAGCTCAAAGCGGTAGGGTTTGGTGGTGCACACTTATAATATCAGCATTTGGGAGGCTGAGGCAAGATGATCACTGTGAGTTCAAGGCCAACCTGGGGCACAGAATGAGTTCAAGAACAACCTAAACATCAGAGCAAAACTGTCTCAAAAAAAAGTATCAAGTATTCAACATAACATAAATATTTTAAGTAAATTTAAACAAGAAGGAAGCAAAGCAAAAATGGTTAAAAGTATAGTATTCAGTGAAGTGCAAAGAATTCTTCAAGCATTTGGACCTTACCTTTTTCTATAATTTTGGTGAAATTCACAAGGATTCCTGGTGAGTATAAGGGATTCTAATGGAGTGCACTGCAAATTGGAGAGTCCAGCCAGGGTCTGAATGTGGTTTTCAGCCAGGGATAAATGCTGTATCTGAGGTACTTTTGGCAGTTGTTTGAAAGATGTGAAATAGTTTTTGTTCATATTTAAAATTCTGCAGCTGAATACAAAATATAAAATGTTTTTTACACTTTTGCATTTAAATTAAAGACAATGCTTTCACCACTACATCTTACCTAGGACTAGTATGCATTGCCTAGAACACAGGCTCTCAATACAATGACACTGATATTTTCCACAAATGTATTATAGTATTAAATATTAAGAGAAAATTAGCAAGATAACTGAGACAATACTACACAAGAATCAGTTTACTTTTCCAATGTACATACTATCTAGCACAGTATTTGGCCCATGTTAGATTCTTGATATATCCTGAATGAAAGTATATGCAGCTGCATATACTTACTGCAATATAAAAGTGCACTCAAAAGATAAAATAACTTGGGATGGATACTGCACCTAAGTAATGAAATTATTGTCATTTTTCTTTCTACTGTTCTACATTTCAAATGTTCTTTATTGAGTTCTATATATCTGATTTAAAATGCAGTATTTTAAATCAGAAAAAAAAGGTTTTTTTATATAAAGGAAAATTAAGACATACCCTCAAGGGAAGAATTGTGGATTAGGCATTTTAAATTCAATATATTTTCCTGAGAGATAATACTTATTAGTATTTTTGCCTTAAAACCATAATGTACAAACCATAGAAATAGAGAAAATAATTCAAAATCTATCACTGGCACCATATTGTAAGAAAAAATTTCTTTATATATGACTTGTAATTTAGCATCATGAAAGAAACATAGGACACTTCTTTATGGGACTTGGATTCCACAATGATGTGGTACATAATAATTGCTAGTAGTAGATGAGGCGAGCTCCAGAGGCAACTGTAGCACATAGGCATCAGAAAAAGCAGGTTTGGTCCAAATCCAGATTTCATTCACACTTTTTCACATGCAATATTTTCATTTTCCTTGTTTCCTTCCAGTCTCTCTCCAAATATACATTTGATACTGTCCTAGCCATATCCTTGATAACCTTTGACTTCTGTTCTTTTCCACGTTATGCATAATATTGAGGAAAAATTTTGTCCTAAGAAGATTTTTTAATAAGAAACACAGCTCAAGTAGTTTTTTCTGGTCTGTCTTCTCTCCACTCTTTTCTGAAATCTGTTCTTTTCTTATTTATCAGTAATTCATTCACTTTCAAATGTATGTCCTTTTATTCTTTAAGCCTCTCAGAATCACCTCACCATAGACAAGCCCAGGCAGTAGGATATGATGAGATAGTCACTGGCACACCTAATGGGCTATGACACACTTTCCGGGTGAAAGAGGAGACTATGAAGATATATCAATTGTTTTTCCTCCTTGAGAAATTGACTTGGGAGCTGTAACATTTGAATTGCAGTTGTATAACTTTATATTGTATGCTCTATTTCTACAGAAAATAAAATCCAAGAGTATTCATTTAGAGAACACTGAAACTGAATCTTTTAATGGCCTTGTCTTTTTTTTTTACATAAAATGATAAAGATCTCAAAAGTCTATTAATCTAAATCAAGTCAAGTTCAGATACTCCAAGTAAATAATCTTCTAGTTCAATATTTCTAAATTATGCTTTGGACAAATGCTATCACTAAAATATTTCTGTTGTACATTCATTTCAGTGTGTATTAGAAAAATCTAGTCAGTGCATCACTGTTACATACCCAGTATATATCTAAAAAGAGAATCATTTCCCCAAAGTCCTCCTGCCTTAGCTTCTCAAGTGCTAGGATTTATAGGTATGTACCATCACACCTGGCCTTAAAGTTTAATTTAAATGTTTTGTTTAGATATTTTAAAATTAATTATTTCAAAAGAGCAGAATTAAATTCACATGCTATATAAGTAATGTAAAATTTCAAAAGGACTTTGAAAATGGCAGGAGCTAGGCATGGATACCCAAATGGATTGCATATTTTGGCACACTATCTCAGTGAATTCCTCTTCTATTTCTGTAGCCTAGTCACAGCCCCAGATCTGAGATACTGTCTTCTTGCTCTAGAATTTACTTTCCCATTTTGTCTAGGCTACACTTCATCATCTCCTAATTCACTCCCAAGAACCTCTGTCTCTCACTGCTTCCAAAGCTCACATCACCTAACAGTTGTGTCTGCATGAAGCAGACTAAAGATCACTACAAAAAGTGTTCTTCCACAGTTCTGAGCAGCAAAGCCAATTGTCTTTAATAGTAGCATTTTGAGATTTTTGGCTGAATGGGAGTACTATAATTTTTAACTTTTAGTTTTATTACTAACTTGATCAAAAACCTTCATCACTACACTAAAATGGAAGCCTGAAGCTAATACCCTTTTAACTACCTTGTTGAGTCTTTGCTCATAGGTTTTCTCCAAGTATATTTAAATAAAAGTACTATCTTATAACTATAATAATACATATGTAATGGAGTTAATTACATATGTATTATTATATGTAATATATATAATTATATGTAGTATATATAATGGAGTTGCATTTTCCAGTGTATAACCCGATAGCAAAATGGCAAAATTTTCTGCTCATAGTTTTATTATCACAATTACTTTACTAACAATCAGTAATAAAATTATTAATTTGCAAAATAATAGTTTTTCCTTCTAAGATGTGACATTTTTAAATATAACTTTTTCATATTGTCTTGCTGTATATGCCACTTTGGCAAACATATCACTTACAAAACCTGATCATATACAATATGTATAGACAATGATTGCATATAGTCAAATAACAAAGTTTTAACTTTCATAATAACTAGGTACCTTGGCAACCTTATGGCACTTAAATCCACCAGTGAATTATCCATTAACCAGAGAATTTCAACTCGAATTAATCTTTTAAGAATCCTTTTAAAATTTTCAACTTGATAAGGGTCCCCCAAATCTTGAAATGAAATGTTCAAATTCTAAAGGCAAAACAAATAAAAATTAAAAAGTTTGTTTTTATCAATTATTGAAAGTAATTGTTAATTTAAAATATGTCATATATATTATTTCAGCCAGTAGTTTTCATCTCTTTCTTTGTTTGAAATTTATTATACACACTCACCCCAAAACAAACAGTTATGTTGCAGGGATTCTCAGTGTAAGAGAGGGTAAAGGTCTGGGTTAGTATTGCTTCCTGATACAAAAGGTTTACAGAGGGACATGAAGAGGAAAAGCACAGGACCCTCAAACTTATTCTGACATTCCCTAGCAATAGAGAGCAGAGGGCATACATTTCTATTTGAGAATTGCTACTTTAGTGATCATTTATCATTAACCTTTCTCAGAAATACTCAGAATTCATATCTATAAAAATTTCAGAGTAAGTAGAATCATTTAAAAGATAAAAACTATTCAAAAGATTTTTTAAAATGAAAACTATTTTGTTTTAGAACAACTAGCAATACATTCCTGAAAACATGTTTGCAAATTTTCAATGCAGTACATGGTTTACTTTTAATGTTAGTGACTTTGATTTAAAGAAAATTAAAACCACTGTAAGCAGTAAGATTGCTTTTGAAAATACTATTCCTAAATGTCAATTTAGCTTTTTTATCCATATCCACCACCAATTGCAACCAATAGAAACTATGAATAGAATGACAATCCTCTTTTAAAGACTTTAAGGCAAAATAATTTGCTATTTAAGGAAAGAAAGATAACTTTATTTAGAAAGACTGAGATCTTGATATTTTTCAACAATGTAAAAATTTGATACCTCAAATTCCATTTCCAAAACTATGAAAAGTCTTCATTTTAAATTAAAATTTAAGAAATCATAAGTATATATTTGTCACCAGGTTTTCTTACTTACCATTATTTTACAATTAAATTTTCTATGATAGTTTAGAGTTTGTTTAGCATAACTAATGAAAGGTCAGTTAACTTTCCTTTCTTGGCAAGGTTCCATTGGTATTTTCTGGCTTTTCCATGCTTTAAAATGCAGCTATAAAGAATGTATTCATACAAACACCAAATGTCTCCCAGGAAGAAAAGCCATGGGACTAGAAGTCAAGGATTTTTAGAATATATCAGCAGGTGTATAATATAAATTTTATTTTATTTATTTTTACTTTTAAAAGGGTAAAACAGGGCAAAGATCAGAAGAAAACAATGTAAGTGACAGATTTCAAAGCAAGACAACAGGAGATCAACAGTGGCTACCATAATGTCTCTTGTTTTCTTCTAAATAGGTTTCTACATCTTCACACACAATGAATACATACAAAACAAAATAGTATAATACTGATAAGTTTTGATATAAAGTTTGAAAGAATAATATGTATCCATTTATTGTAAATGAATAAATTTTTTTAAAAGAAAGCACTGGTACTTTCCTGTAATCCCAACACTCGGGAGGCTGAGGCAGGAGGATCATTGTAAGTTTGAGATCAGCCTGAGCTACAAAGTGAGCTCAAGGCCAGCCTTAACTGCATGGTGATAACCTATCTTAAATAAGAAAAGAAAAGAAAAGAAAAGAAAAGAAAAGAAAAGAAAAGAAAAGAAAAAAAGAAACAAAGAGAAAGTACTGGGACTAGGACAAGATATTCTACTTTTATACTTCTTCTACCACTCGCGTAACCTTGGACAAATTATTTCTTTGTGGAGTTCCTTTTCCTCTTTAAAAGGAAAGGACCTAGACTAGACCTTCTTGAAGCTCCTCCTCACCACCTAGTTTTATAATATTATGAAATACAAGATCAGTCTGTGGGGCAAAGAGACCCTAAAAGGAGGTCTCAAGCTCACTTTTGTTTCAGGGAGACTTCCTAAAATCTTCAATTATGACTTGATCGCTCCACTTTTCTGTGAAGAAGTTGCACTATTCTTTTATTGCTACCAATGTTCATCTTTCTCAATTATATCATCAATCCTCGGGATCCAAACAGGATTTAACCGAGCGGGGACTAGAAGCCTAGTGGCAGTAACCCCACAGACTCACAGTGGACAAGCCAGCTAACTGCAGGGTCTGTTTCAGTGCCAGTGGCTCAGCACTAATTTAATCTGTTGCAGGATAGTTCTGTTCAGATCAGGCTAGATCCTAATTAAAACCGTTGCTCTCATGTATTATTTAAAGGATTTCAGATTGTATCATAACCTTGCTCAGATTATTGTTCAAAATTTGACTTTTTTTAATTAAAAGGAACAACTTCATTCTTAACTATTTTAAACTTTTCCCCAAGAAATTCAGCAATACCTGCATAAAATAGTACATGTTGTGATGAGAAAGGTAAGAGAGAGAGCGACAGAGACAGAGAGAGAGAGAAGCAGCCCAGTGAACATTAGAGAAAGCTCTGAGAAGATAGTGAAAGTTTTGGTACTCACACTGATAACTGTCTCATAAAAAAAAGTGGTGTCATAGCTAACATAGTTAACTCAATGGGGAACATAACCTTTGTTTTAAGGTTCTCACCGTGCATTCTTCCCAGTTTTCTTGTAACCATGTTTCCCATTTAGTTTTTTCAAGGGTTCTTCTGTTTGGAGGGAAGGTATACCTCACCTGTTTACAAAGCAAGTCTTCTTCACAGGGTCCTAGGGAAAAATTACATGGTAAAATCTTGGAAATAGGGTTAGGGTACAAAATAGGCATCTTCACTTGTAATTTGGACAGCTCTCTGCAAACTTCACTTAGGGAATGCATGATTTCATGCATACAATGTGAGCACTTGTTCAAATCCGGCTGGAGGGGAGGTGTGGGCCAAGGCAGGCTATGCCTTCACCACAGTCTCCAACTTCTAAGGTTGAAAACTGTTCTTTTAAAAATCTAATTTATTCAAATAATTATTCAAAGTAATTATTCAGTCTAATAAAGATAATTTCCTACTCATCACTTCCAAACAATATACAGTCAGCCCTCTGCATCTGCAAGTTCTATAGCCATTGGTTGCATTTGTAGAAGCAGAGCCTATGGATAGGGAAGGCCGAGTAGGAGGCTCTGATTTGGACACACTAAGATTCATATGACAGAAGTAAGTATTCAAACTACCCAGTTTCCTTGTTTGTCCTGGTGCTCTAGAAGCATTGGGTGATGGGCTGATTCCCCAGGCCCTCTCATCACAAGATGACTTACACAAGACAGAGGAAATATGAATCAGATCAGCATGTTCATTTCTTTTTCATTTGTTTTGTTTTTTTCAAGAAGTTTAGAGGAAAGTGAATATAGTTATTAAAAATTCTAAGGGTGAGATCAGCACTGCCAGTGGTTGAGTTCATATCCACACCCCTAGGACAGGAGATTGTGCCCTGGGGGTTCTGCTGGCCCCAGTTCTCCATGCCCAGCTTCTGCCTCTCAATTAAGGGAGCCAAGAGTCTGTAAGGGAGTGAAGATTGCCCGAGGTGAGTCCTCGTGACCTGGGGAAAGTTGGAGACCTATGCTCCCAGTCTTTGAGTTTCTGGGGCACTACTGGAATGCTGGACTGGGTCTAGCAGATTGTAGGGCCTCAGTCAACCATGCCCAGTGTCCTTATTTCAGTTCAGGAGGCAGAAACCTTGCATGAGGACTCTGGGCTCATTTGGGATGGCCTGGGGAGAGCTTAACACCAGCACTGCCAGCAGTTGAGTTCATATCCAGCCCCCTAGGAAAGGAGATTGTGCCCAGGGGTTTCCACCGGCCCAGTTCTCCATGTCCAGCTTCTGCCTCTCAATTTAGGGAGCCAAGTGCCTGCAGGGGAGCTGAGACTGCTCCAGTAGCTGAGGGTGCTGGAGGGAATTCACCACACACCCAGAGGAAGCTTTGGAACATCACTCAAACCAAGGAAATAAAGAAAACTGACAAAAAGAAAGACCAAAAGGCAGGCCCAAACTTCCAGCCCATCCCAAGAAACCCTAGGAGCCATGTATATAGAAGAAAATAGAAGCCATGCACCTGAAATGACTGAAATGATATGAACTGAAGTAAAGAAGCAACTAGGGGAAGCTATGGAGAAATTCAAATCATAAATAATTGCCCAGGTAAAAGAAGAAATGATAAAAGTAGTGAAAGAAATAGTGCACACATCTACTGAAGACACAGCTAAAAAATTAGAAGAACAAAGCAAACAGACAGAATCCCTGAAAGAATATTATAAGAAACAAACAGAATACATAAAGCATATTCAAAGAGATATACAGGAAATCAAAAATTCTATTGAAAGCTATAAAAACCGTCTCAACAAAAGTGAAGATAGAATTTCAGGCCTCGAAGATAAGATCACAGCTAGTGAACAGGAAAGGAAAGATCTTTTAAAAATGACAAAGAATCAGGAAAGAACAATTCAACAGCTGCAAGATGATACAAAGAAAAATAACATAAGATTAATAGGGATAAATGAAAAAGAAGGGGACAGCCCAAATGATATCAAGAGGATATTTACAGGAGTAATAGCTGAAAACTTCCCAAACATGAGAAGGGAAACTGACATTTGGATTAGGGAAGCATATAGAACTCCAAATAGCCATAACCAAAATAAAACTACACCCAGACACATAATAATCACCATCCCAGAAATCCACCATAAGAACAGAATACTAAAAGCTGTTAGAGAGAAAAGACAGATCACCTACCTATAAAGGAAAATCTATCAGAATCACAGCAGACTTCTCAACACAAACAATGAAGTCAAGAAGAGCATGGAGTGAAATATTTCAGATCCTAAAAGAAAACCACTTCCAACCCAGACTGACGTACCCTGCAAAACTGTCCTTCAAAATGGATGGAGAAATAAGATACTTCCATGACAAAGAACAGCTGAAAAACTTCATGACCACCAAACCAACCCTACAAGGAATACTGAAAGATATTCTAGATACACATAGGATAAAACCATTAAGCAAGGCAGACAATTAAATAGAATGGAAAGGTAAAGATACAATAGCAGAAAGATAACATGTCAACAATAAACCAATATATAACAGTTATAACCATTAATGTAAATGGCCTCAACTCACCAATCAAAAGAAACAAACTGGCAGAATGGATCAAGAAACAACATCCAACCATATGCTGTCTACAAGAAACCCATCTAACCCAAAAGGACACACATAAACTGAAAGTCAAAGGATGGAAAACAATACTTCACACAACAGGAAACCAAAAAAAAGCAGGAGTAGCAATCCTGTTTGCAGACAATGTGAACCTCAAACCAAGAATGATCCAAAGAGATAAAGAAGGTCACTACATACTAGTTAGGGGAAAACTTCAAGAGGAAGAGATAACAATCTTAAATATATATGCACCAAATTCCAGAGCACCCAGCTATACAAAGCAAATATTAACATAAATGAAAAATCAAATAAGCAATAACACAATTATAACAGGAGACCTTAACATGCCATTGACCCAAAAGGACAGATCAACTAGACAGAAAATCAGCAAAGAAATAACAGAACTGAATCACACCTGTGAACAAATGGACTTGATAGAGTTTTCCATCCAACAACATCAGAATATACATTCTTCTCAGCAGTACATGGGACATTCTCTAAAATAGATCATAAACTAACCCACAGAACATATTTAAGTAAATGCAAAGAGTTAAAATTATCCCATGCATGTTATCGGATCATAGCACCATGAAATTAGAAATTAATGATAAAAGCAACTGCAAAAACCTCACAAACACATGTAAACTGAGTAATACACTCTTGAGCAATCAGTGGGTCATGGAGGAACTTAAAGACGAAATTAAATATTATCTACAAGCAAACTAAAATACAAACACAACTGACCGGAATTTGTGGGATGCGATGAAATCAGTCCTCAGAGGAAAATTTATTGCAGTGAGTTCCCACATCAGGAAGACAGAACAAACACAAATAAACAACCCAATGCTACAACTCAAACATCTAGAAAAGAAGAGCAAGCCAAGCCCAAAGCCAAAAGAAGGGAGGAAATTATAAAGGTCAGAGCAGAAATTAATGCAATAGAGTCTAAGAAAAAAATTCAAAGAATCAATGAATCAAAGAGTTGGTTCTTTGAAAGAATAAATAAAATTGATAAGCCCCTAGCCAACCTTATTTAAAAAAGGAAAGAAAAAAACTCAAAATCATGCAATAAGGAATGAAAAAGGTGAAATTACTACAGACTCTGTGGAAATACAAAAGATCATCAAAACCTATTTGTAAAACCTCTACGCTCATAGGTTCGATAACACAGAAGAAATAGACGGATTCCTAGATACATATGAACTACTGAAGCTGGATCAGGAAGATGTAAAACTGCCGAATTACCCAATTTCTATTAATGAAATTGAAAATGTAATTAAGTCCTTGCCAACAAAGAAGACTCCGGTCCCAGATGGATTCACTGAGGAATTCTACAAGAAATACAAAGAAGACTTTATTCTGACACTCCTCAAACTCTTCATTGAAATTGAAAGGGAAGCAATTCTTCCTAAGTCATTCCTGGAAGCAAATATTATTACTCTAGTACCAAAACCTGAGAGAGACCCAACTAAAAAAGAGAACTATAGGCCAATCTACCTAATGAACATAGATGCAAAAATTCAAAATAAAATATTAGCAAACAGGATGCAGCAAATCATCAAGAAGATTATTCACCCCGACCAAGTGGGATTCATTCCAGGAATGCAGCGATGGTTCAACATACATATATCAATAAATGTAATCCACCATATCAATAGAGCCAAAAGTAAGAATCACATGATCATCTCTATAGATGCAGAAAAAGTTTTTTTTTATTTAAAAGAGAATAAAACAAAAGGGGGCAGTACAGAGCAGATCAGAAGAGGACAACATAGGCAACACAGTACTTTACATAAAGTGAACTGGACGTCAACAGTATCTAACGCCATATCTCTTACTCTGCTATAGTTGAGCATAGTTTCAATTACAATAATATCAAACATAACACAATAGTATCAAGCCATGCATATAGTGAAAGAATTCCAGGGCTTTCTGAACCGAATAACAGAAAATGATCAATGGGTATTATAATATCTCATTTTTGATAAAAAAGAAAAAAATTTGTTTG
>PVJX010045173.1:0-12841 GCA_004027295.1 Dolichotis patagonum | reverse complement strand
AATGAAAAAGAAGGGGACAGCCCAAATGATATCAAGAGGATATTTACAGAAGTAATAGCTGAAAACTTCCCAAACATGAGGAGAGAAACAGATATCTGGATAAGCGAAGCATATAGAACTCCAAACAGCCATAACCAAAATAAAACTACACCCAGACACATAATAATCACCATCCCAGAAATCCAACATAAGAATAGAGAAAGAAAGCTTCTCTCTGGGAAGGAGAGACAGAAGGGGTCCCGAGTGGGTTGCCAAAGACTGTCTTTTCTAGGGACCTTTATAGGGCAAAACCTCGAGGTGAGATGGGTCCCAGGTGGGGAAAACAGGGGATCTGGCAAGGCAGGTGGGCATGAGGTGGGCGAGAGCAATGGTCAACCAATAAGATCAATTGTTCAAGTAAAATTGATTAAATTGGAGACAAATGGGGAAGCGAGTCATGTGGCAAGCAGGCATGCTTAAAGAGAAGTGACTCTTCTTGTAGGGGTTAGGGATGGTGACTCCTGGCTTTCTCAAGGTGATCTATACCTATTTAGATATCAGTCTGTGATGTTTATACTCAGGGTGTGTTTGCATTTGTTTTGCCTTTTGTCTTGAAATCTGGCCAGCAGCAGAGGTGCCCATCTCCTCCAAGTTTCCAAGGTATCTGGTCCTCTGCACAGGCTCCTTCAAGGCTCTGAGCCTGTCTGACTGTCTATAATATTTCCGACTAATTCAGCTGCTGTGACAATGGCACTACAATAGAAGGGAGACCTTTAGAGAAGGGGTAGGGAGTCAAGGTGAGGGGGTAAAGATAGAGAAAAGCAGACAACACTCAATTGGAAATGATGAAATTATGTTATATCTGAGTAAAAATTTGTCATTTTTATCATTCTCTGTGCTTTTTTTTTTACTCTTATCTCCTTCACTGCTCAGAAACATTTTAACGGGGTGCAGTGCCATTTGTCAATTATTGCTGTTATTTCTGAGCTATTGGAATTCTCAAGCAGTTATTGCCTGTGCTCTTGTTTCTATGTGTTTTCTCCATGTTTTCGTGTAGCAACTTTAACATTTCAGGTCTTATTCTTAAGTCTTTTAACCATTTTGAGTTTTTTTTCAAAAAGTAAAAAGTCTGGATATAGTTTCAATCTTCTACATGTGAATATGTGGTTTTTGTAGCACCTTTTGTTAAATAGGCTGTCTATTCTCCAAAAATATGCTTTTGGCATCTTTGTTAAGAGTTGGGGTGGGTGGGTTTGTTTCTGTGTTTCATATTCTGTTCCATTCATTTGTGTGTTTGTTTTTAGACTGGTACCATGTTGGTAAACAAGTATTTAAATTCACACAAATATATTCTGTCCAAATAACATACATATTATCTGTCTTGATAATATGTATGTTAATATGTAAGTCTATGACATAGATGATGTTTATGAAATATCAGAATTTATCTTTATTAGCTTACATATCAATTGGTTGGTCTATATAGAATATCACAAATTTCAAAATAAAATACATCAAAATGTTAAGAACAGAGGATATGTTATGAGAAAATTTTCAAGCCAAACCAAACCAAAGGAAGACTTTTTGCACCGTGGAGATAAGGAGGCAGTGCATAATGTTTATGCCAGTGCACTGTTGAATCTTCACGCCAGTGGACTGTTGTGGAGTAATTCCACAAAGGCAACAGTGCTAAAGTTAGGAGGAGTTTAGTTTATATAGAATTTAGAAATGGAATGTGCAAAGCAAATGACAAAATGTTACATAATTGGTTACCTGCATTGAGTCATATACAGATTGGCAGGCTAGTCTTGAACAGATCTATTGAAACAAAAGAATCATTTGTCATAATATAGAAACACTCCAAGGAAAAAGAGGAGGGGCTTTTACAGAGTGCCCATAGTAAAGGTATCTCTGTATTAGCCCAGGGTGCCTTAAGGTACAATTACTCTGACTCAGTGCTTATCAGAGGTGTGCAACTGGGCTTCAGACTTCCTCAAAGTCAATTGAATTCAGCAGAAACAACAGAGCAGAAACTTGGTCAGAGACCTCTAACTGATCATGAAATACTTGCAAATTTCCTATTTTACAAAAATGTTCTTACATTATAATTGTGCCCCAACAGATTCAATTCTAAATTATTATCAAAGATCATTTAGGGAAATAAATGCATCTTAAAAAATAGATTTAGATAAGAAAAGAAAGAATATTTTTACACAAAATCTTTAACAAATGCATTTCCCAAATTTTCAAAGAAGAGATGCATTCATTTTGCAAAACATAGAAAAATTGTGAACACTCACTAATTTTTAGTCAGACTAAATTAGACCCTCAAAAATGAAATAAAAATTATATATCAACTCATACTCATAAAAGATGTGAAACATTTAATCAATACATTACAAATCTGAATTATGCTATATTTGAAAAAGCAAAGAATGTAGCTGTTAATTTATCCCCTGTACAAAAGTTTGTATTGACATTTAAACAGCTATTAATATTACCTTTTGGTAAAAAGAGAAAAAAATAATCAAGTGAATAAGAATTAGGTTAAAATATCACATAGAAACTTTTATGTACCTCAATTAAAAGAACTATCTATATTGATAGTGACATATGTATCAAAATACACATTGATATGGATATATACATATTAATTCACTGCAGAAGTGAAGCACATGATCACCTTCATAGAATCAAGTAGATCAAGCTCAGAAATATGTCTTATTACTATTAATGAAAAAATTTATCAAGTTTGCAACCAACTTTAACTCCAAGTTTGGTACTGACTTTATCTTCATTTCTTTAGTTTTATATGCTAGTAGCATTTATGCAAAATTTATTATTTGCTTAACAAATCCAAATTCAATTCTCATTGTTTAAGAATTAAGAATTCAAAAAAAAAATAAAAAAGAATAACTCTGTGTTTGCAAATTTACTTCAGTGTGGGAGACCAGAGGGAAAGATGTATGGCCTAATTGACCTCTTCCTTGAGCAAAAAGGAGAAAGGCAGCACATAGGGTGGTGGCACATCGCATGTTCTAAAGAAATGGTCCTATAGCTGAGATGAAGTTGTTTAGCTGAGCCTGTATTAACAGATGACATGAGGGAGAAAAATCTGTGTGACTTTAATTGCTTGTACCAGTGTCTGGGTGAATGAAAGGAGGATGTCAGAGGTTTGGACTTCTATGTCAAAGAGGATAGAGCCTCCTGGCTGCCTTCTTGCTAAACTGACTCTGTGTGTCTTTGTTATTCATCTTTGTTAGCCCTCAGGTCAAGGTAACAAACTTGTAGGAATAGATCCCTGCACCTGAGTCACTGGGTAGGGAAAGCTTGGAGGAGTGGGCTGGTTCCCCACCGGAGGTACCTGGGAAAGAGACACAAGACTGGGGGAGTAGATCTGTCTCCTACTCTACAAAATCTACACTCTGGGCACTTTTGCAGTCATTTGCGAATGTGCTCAAAACAATGAACACTTTTAGAGGCTGAAGCCTAGACTGCCAACTGAGGTGTCACAAGGCAAGCTCTCCTTGTTGCATTTCTTGTGTGGATGGCCAAGGATGGAGGCAGTACTCTCATGAAGTAAAATGCAAGAAACTCAAATTCTTGAAATTGTTGGACAAGGGTTATGTCTCTACTGAGGGCCATATTAATGAAGCAGTGTCAGTCAGGTCCCTTCAGACTACCTAACATTTGTTTATATGCAAAATATAAGTGCCTTCCAGGGTGCAGTGCTTTTACCGTCTGTCGTCAGTATCCATGTGAGGTATTACTGTGCATTTCTTTCAAATATAATGGTCAATTTTTGTTAATATGGTTTTCAGCTCAACTTTGTGGAGCATAAAAATCTTCATAAAAATTAATCATGAATTAATAATGGGAATATTCTTTTTTTCTAGAAGGATATACAGTGATGTAGGAAGGGGCTGGAACAGTAGGGCCACGGAAATGGAAAGTGGGAACAGAGAAATTTATCTGTGATGGAAATGCTCTGTTGGATAAATTCAGTTATTGACGCCTCAATGGCTCAATTTTATCCTTGTTTTCTTACATATGTGACATGTGACATGTGACATTTATGTATAATTATATTTATAAGATATTTAATAATAATGCTGTTTCTAAACATCACACTGCTTTTGCCTAGGGCTGAGGTCAACTGACTATGTCCCATGCTCATCAGTACCACTGAAGGTGCTATATTTCATTTAGTGCAGCGATGGTTAAACTGCTCCAAAGAGCAAATCCACCTGGCATCTGTTCTCAGAAAGTTGTATTGAAATGAAGCCCTCCCATGTGTTTATGTATTTTCTGTGGCTGCCTTTATGGTACAAAGCAGAACTGAGCATTTTTCACAGAGTCTTTATGCCTTGTAAAGCTTAAAATATTATCTTCTGGTTTAATGTAACATGTAGATGCACTTCCTAATAATAAAAAAATTGAGAAGTTTTGACAATAATAGACTATGGAGAAAAAACAAGAAGAAAATTTTCTCTATATACTAAAATACTACAAATATGTTTAAGACTCTGAAGCATCCATAATACCCTGGGATAGAGAGAGTATTGAGCAATATGTCAGCAGGCAGAAGAGAGAATAGCACAATGAAAATATTAATAATTCAACTATTAATATTAAGTCATAAAACCTCGCAAACCCCATACAGGTGGACTGAGACATAGATTATCACTTCTGTTCACTTTATCTTTTCTGCTAGAGTCAGAACTATTTTACAGTTTGATTTCCTATGCAGAATAATTCTCACTCACAGGTAGCAAAAGTTATCAGAAGATGATTTCCAGAATGAGCTATATGTTGAAATTCACTATCAATTAGATCAAAGATTCTGTAAAGCATTATTTTAGAGAGGGAAGGAAACAATTATACATTCAGTGTAACATTAGGGGAAAAATATAAAGATTCAATGGAGTCAAGACCTTGGAAAGAAAAAGGAATTTCAACCTCATGGACAATGGTAGAATTATTGTGAAATACCCAGTTTCCCATTAGACATATTGATATTTGATATTTAATATTTATATCCCAAAGGACAGAATGAGGAAGCTCACTAATAATGTGAAATCATCAAATTGGATATTTGCATTACTTTTTATAAATATGAAAATCCTTTTTGTGCTTTAATGTTTAATTTTCACATATTATGATATTAGGATGAGACCATACAAATGCTTCTTGAGTTGCAATGGTGTTGTTTCCTTATATACTCATCATAAGATGAAAATATTATCAGTGAAAAATGCATTTATCATATCTAATTTATCAAACATCATAACTTAGAAGCAATACACTGTAAGGGTTGGTTATTTACCCTTGTGTTTGCACAGCTGACTGAACCCTGTCCTTTGCTGTTGATGCTCAATCTTATGGGACAGAGTTTCACAATGCACATGATTAACCCAAGGAAAAAATCAAAATTCAAAGTTTGAAATATGGCATCACACAAATGTGTATTGTGTTTGCACTATTAGTAAAGAAAGTAAAGTTAACTATCATAAGTCAAGGACCTTCATTATCTTATATTTGTGTATATTTCTGTAAAACATCCAGAAAAATGGTCCATAAAGGCAGACAGTAACTAAGTGCAAGAAATGACATGATTCTTGTTTGTAAGAAGAAGAAAAATGACTGTTGAATGCAATCATCAACAATGAAGTGATAGGGATTGTTGCCTTTTTATACTTTTTAAAATAGACATTTGTTAGAAAACAGGGTTTTGGAAGTTATTGTGTGTAATTAAAATCTTAAAATATTTTAACACACATTGAGATACTATAATACATGTTGTCTCATGTTAAATGCCAATTCAAGATGATCGTTTTAAAATTTCAAATTATTACTGGGTGTGGTGCCATACTCCTGTAATCCAAGCACTTGGGAGGCTAAGGCAGGCGGATCATTGCAAGTTGGAGACCAGCCTGGGCCACAAAGTGAGCCCAAGGCCAGCATGTACAGCATAGTGAGACCCTGTCTCAGACACACACACACACACACACACATAAAATAAAATTATTTTACCTCTAATTGTATATCATATAAAGTCACTTTTTCTTGAACTCATAAGAAGGTTAAAAGGGAAACTGTAATCTTCATGAAAAAAGCCATTGTTTTGTCATTTCAGTTTTCAGTGTGTAAGTCAAAAAATATATCATGCATTGAGAGTTTTGAGGATTAGACTACCTAAACTTTGTGCCCTCAGATTTAATTTACGTTGCAAAATATTTTAAAGAATCACCTGGAATTCTTTTGTGCAATGGATTCTTTTATTTTTTATGATGATGTCATGAAAGAAAATATGTTTATCGTATGTACCTGTACAATTTTACTTTTGATTGAATGACACATTACACTGACTGCTTTCTAAGTTATCTGAAATTTGAAAATAATTGTTATGATTGTACTTGAAATTCATTACTTTAGCAACATGACATCATTTAATGTTTTTCATTTATATTCAATTAAGTTATGATCTATGGCTTCTGAAAGATTTAAATCAAAGCAATTTACATAATTCAGGTATTTTAATGTAATATATCTGTCTTCTTACCAGAGAAGTTGTCACATTTGTCTTGTCGTTAATTCCTGTATCTTTACATAACTTTTTCAATATTGCTTGCAGGCAAAAGATCTTTCCTTTCCCTGTGTCCTTTTTGGAGCCTGGGCCCTACCTCTGTGTTTAGCTCACCATGTCGTGGAAAGGATCAGGAAAACCACTAGACCAGGCTTCTCCATTCTCCGCACTAATTCCTAGTTCAGTAGCAAGAATTTCCCTATTGATACATTGTCACTAGAGGTACAAAATACTGATGGTGTGGACTAATATTGATGGGAATAACAAAATAATGATGGAAGAAATGAGTGAGAAAATTAGTAGGTGTTTTGTACCATAGTTCTACAGCAAACAGTTAAAGCCCCATCATTGATACCAGTGAGACAGAAAAAGTCACAATTGGAAGTCATCATACTAAGTCATCCTAGAAAAAAGAGAAACATAATTTCACCCTAAAGCATATAAGAACTAGACTATATAAAGAGAAACTATCCATTAAATATAGTGATTCCTTGATGATTCTGGTTGTAAACCAAACTGTATGGGAAACAAATTAAATTCAGTGGTTATGCTCAGTGTTGACTTTACGGTAAACACTGAGACTAAAAAGACAATTCAAAGAATCAATGAATTGAAGGATGTGTTCTTTGAAAGATTAAATAAAATTGACACACCTTAGCCAACCTGGTCCAAAGAATGAAATAAAAGACTCAAATCCATGCAATTAGGAATGAAAAGGGTGAAATCACCACAGATCCTGCAGAAATTCAGAAGATCTTCTATACCTACTTGGAGAACCACTATCCTCTTAATTTGTTTTTTAATTTGTATAAGATTCTAAATTGTTAACTTGCAAAGACTGCAAGCAAATTTGTGATGCTCCTTCCTCAGCCTTCCAGAGTTCGGGGATTACAGCACAACCACACCGGTTTTTTGCTTCTTCAGTCATTTATGTGCAAACTAGTAACACCTGCTTTTATTGTCTACTGCTCATATCAATAGTGTCATTGTTAAAATCCAGTGTTTTTTTTTTTTTCTCAGAATGCATCTTACCACTATAGCACCTGATATTAACAGCTGTATTACTGCAACTCCTTGGTTTTCAGGAGATAGCCCTGCCAGGGTATTTCTCTTCTACTTCTAGTTGCTCCTCCAAAAGTGATTTTTCTGTGTCAGCTTCCAAAATTTTTGTTCCACAGAAACTGCATTCTATATTTGGAAAAACTTTATTTTGTTTATAGAGCTTCATTCATTCTAATATTTTCATATATATATATGAAGCAGGATTTTGCTTACAGAATCATTGTTATAGTAAATCCAACTTGCCTTCTAAACATGCCCAAATCAAACTACATAGAATACTAGCTAGTTTTTGAATTGATTTGTTGACTGCTGTATTTGTTATGCTCCCCTAATAGAAAAAGTCTTTTTTTTGTACCTGAGCAAATGACACTTTTAACTGTCTCTTCTCATTTCATTAAAATTCACTGACATATACTTAAGCTCATCATTTTCAGAAAAGGCAAAAATAACAAAGTAATCAGAATAAAAATGTATAATGTTTACAAGCCAATTCATAAGGTTTAATTAAGTGAATGAGTTCTAGTATCTTTCAGCTGGTACCACATAGTAAAAATTACAGTCAAACAAGGGAGATATAGGTTTGAGCATCATCACCTTATTTATTTAAAATTACTGTATCCCTATCCACATGGAGACAAAATAAGGCTGTATACTTCATAAACTTCATAGCTTCATAAGCTCTATGTAACAGATCCCTTTGCAGTACCATCTCAAAAAGCTCCAATGATTTCAGCAGAAGACCTACATTTCAATCAATTCTCTGTGTTGGATTTGCTCTGTTAAAATAACTTGGGTGATTTGTGATTTTTTTGCTTGGGCAGCAAAGATGGAAAATAAAGATAAATACAAATGTATTAATATACACTAGAATGTACCCAGTTTTTCAGTGTTACGATTAACCAATTGTGTCAACATAAGTAAGAAATACCCAACTAAATTGGATCAGCATAGTTTTGGGTGTGGCTGAGGGAATTTACTGAAGATAGAAGACCCAAGCTGGGTAGGCTTGTTACCTGAATAGTATAACAGGGAAATGAAAAAGCTGGTTCACTTCTTTGTCCTCAGAGGAGCTCTAGTCTTCACCTTCACCTTGGATGTCACTTCCTGGTTTCCATCACAGACCCTTCAGCCTCCTGATAGGGACTTTCACAAGACACTAGAGTGAGCTCCAATGCACAGACAGACCTTCTGCTCTCTTCTATACTTGCCTCTGCATTCGGTCATTATACACTGATCTTGTAAATTCTTATATATTTGTATATCATGCATTAAATCTCTTTCTCTTAAAAACCAGTGACTGATACACTGACAGTCTGTCTTATTCTTTCAGAGCTAAACTTGAAGCTTAGAAGACCTGCAATCTGTGTGGCATTGTGGAATATACCAGAAGAAGGGTAGCAAGCAATGACTTATAACTGGCCAAGTGTTAGACTTGAATGGGAGAGTCAATGTGTGTACATGTCAGCACATAAAGAATGATGTTAAAATAAAAGAAATCATCTACTCTCCATTTCAAATAATACCACTCAATCCTCTGCTTTAGGACTATTCTTCAAGTATAATACTATTTCCCTATTTTAGTCATTAATATTTTGTCTGTCTCAATTGCAAGAACGTGAGCCCTATGAACACAAGCACCATGTCTCTTCCCTTTATTGTTAATAGCGCCAGAAGTAAAAACAATATCTGAAGCATTGCATGTGTTCAATAAACTGCGGGTTAATGAGTGTCTAAATCCTTAAATAATGAGTACTGAAGTTTTCACTCTAGAGGTCTCTCACTTCCTTAACTAGGTTAATTCCTAAGTATGTAATTTTTCTTGGTGCTATTGTGAATATTATTATTTTCCTAATTTCTTTCTCAATAGGTTTATTATTATTGTACAGGCATTATATTTATTTTTGTGACTGAACTTATAGCTTGGTACATTACATAAGTCACTTATTAACTCCAAGTGTTTTTGGTGGATATTTTGAATCTTCTACATAGAAGGTCATGGCATCTACAAATAATGATAATATGACATCTATATTTCCCATAATATTAATTTCATCTCCTTTTTGTGATGAAATGCTCTTGTGAATGTTATGAGTCCTATGTTGAACAGAAGTGGTGACAGTGGTCATCCTTATTGTGTTACTAATTTTAAAGACAAAACTTTCAATTTTCTCCATTTAAAATGATATTCATAATACTGTAACAAATGGCTTTTATCAGATTGAGATTAGAGCCTTCTATACCAATTTTTTCAGTATTTTTATTATGAAAGGGTGTTGCATTTTGTCAAAAAATTTGATGCATCTATTGAGATGATCATGTGACTTTTGTTCCTACTTGTGTTTGGTTGATCTCTGACATTTATTGATTTGCATAAGTTGAACCATTCTTGCAATACATGGAAGAAAGCCTACTTGGTCTTGACATGTGTTTTTTTCAATGATTCATTGCATTTTGCTTGTGAGCATCTTGTTGAGAATTTTGCCATCTGTATTCACTAAGGGTTTTAGTCAAGAGTTCTCACGTTTGATTGTATCCTTGTATGGCTTTGGAATCAAGGCAAGGTCAGTTTCTAGTATTCTCTACCAGTTTCATTCAAGAGTTTAAAGAGTATTGGTGTTAGATCTTCCCAGAAGTTTTTATAAAATTCAGCTGTTAATCAAACCCAACGTTTGCTTTTTTTTATTTGAAAGAGAATAAAACAAAAGGGGACAGTAGAGCAGATCAGAACAGGACAACATAGGCTACACAGTACTTTACATTAAGTCAACTGGACATCAACAGTAGCTAACACCATATCTCTTACTCTGCTATTGTTGAGCATAGTTTCAAATACAATAATATCAAACATAACACAATAATATAAAGCCATGCAGAGAGTGAAAGAATTACAGGGCTTGCTGAACTGAATAACAGAAAATGATCAATGGGTACAATAATATCTCATTTTCGATAAAAAAAAATTTTTGTTTGAACTATCACACATATTCAAATTCCAATAAGACACAATGTGATAGATAAAACCAACAGTAGTAGAACAAAAAACGTATGGTAGGACTTCTAAGAAGGATGATATTAAATCAGAAATAGCTGTCATAATGTTTTGTTTTCTTCAAAAGAGCTGTTCATATAATCACGTATGATATAGTCAAACAAAACAGGATAAAACCATTCCATCTGATGATTGAAAACTTTGAAAAACTTCAAAGCTATCAGATGAGGACTCCTGCTTACCATAATGTCTTTTATACTCTTATCAAATCTCATACTAGGGAGACTATATGGTATTTACCCTTGTGAGTTTGGTTTATTTCACTTAAGACAATGGTCTCAAGACGTGTCCATTTATTTATAAATATCTCGATGTGATCATTCTTTATAGCTGAGTAGTACTCCATTGCATAAAAATGCCACAACTTTTTTATCTATTCCTCAGCTGATGGGCCCTTTAGGTTGTTTCCAAGATCTGGCTATTACAAATTGTGCTGCTATAAACATGGGTGCACATATATCACTGTGGTATGATGTTTTCAGTTCTTCTGGGAATATGCCTAGAAGCGGAATAGCTGGGTCAAATGGGACTTCCATACCCTGCTGTTTGAGGAATCTCCAGACTGACCTCCACAGTGGTTGCACCTGTCTACACTCCCACCAGCAGTGTAGAAGAGTTTCTTTTTCCCCACAGCCTCTCCAACACTTGTTGTTGGTAGTGTTTTCTATCTTGGCCATTCTTTCTGGAGTGAGATGGAATCTCAGTGTGGTATTAATTTGCATTTCTCTCATGACTAATGATGATGAACACTTTTTCATGTATTTATTTGCCATTCGTATTTCTTCATCTGAGAACTGTGTATTCATTTCAGATGCCCATTTGAGGATTGGGTCTTTGAATTTCGAGGGTCTGATTTTTTTTAATTCTTTATAAGTTCTAGACAAAAGTCCTTTGTTTGAGGCGCTGTCCATGAAGATTTTTTTCCCAATTTGTGGGTTTTCTTTTCACTCTGCTGCTTTTGACATGCAGAAACTCTTTAATAAGATGTGGTCCCAGTTATTGATTCTGGGAAGTACTTCCTGTGTACTTTGGCTCTTGTTCATGAATTCTCTTCCTACCCCTATATCGTTGAGGTTTTTACCTACTTTGTCTTCCAGCAGTTTTAGTGTTTCTGTTTTAATATTTAGATCTTTGATCCATTTAGATTTTAGTTTAGTGTATGGTGATAGACATGGGTCTAGTTTTAATCTTATGCATATGGACAGCCAATTTTTCCAACACCATTTGTTAAAGAGACTGTCATTCTTCCAGAGAGCATGTTTGGCCCCTTTATCAAAGATAAGGTGGTTGAGTGAGTTTGCGGTTGTGGTTGTATCTTCCAATCTATTCCACTGATCCTCGGGTCTGTTTCTATTCCAGTACCATACTGACTTTACAACTATAGCTTTATAGTATAATTTTAAGTCGGGAATTGTGATGCCTCCTGCCTTGCCTTTGTTGCTTAGAATTGCCTTTGCTATTCTAGGTCTCTTCTGGTTCCAGAGGAATTTTAGGAGTGACTTCTGTAGATATATGAGGTATGTTAGTGGTATTTTGATTGGAATGGCATTGAATCTGTGTAGTAATTTTGGGAGAATGGCAATTTTTACAATGTTTGTTCTTCGTATCCATGAGCAGGGGATGTCTTTCCATTTTCTGAGGTCCTCTTCGATTTCCTTTTTCAGGGTATTATAATTTTCACTGTATAGCTCTTTTACTTCTTTTGTGAGATTAATTCCTAAGTATTTCATTTTTTTGGATGCTAATGTAAAGGGTGTAATTTATTGCTCTCTCAGTACTTTTGTTGTTAGTGTATAGAAATGCTATAGATTTTTGTGTATTGACTTTGTATCCGGCTACCTTGCTGAATTTGTTAATTATATCTAGGAGGCTTCCAAAAGAGTTTTGGGGGTCTTCTATGTAAAGTATCATGTCATCTGCAAATAATGATAATTTAACTTCCTCTTTTCTTATCTTTACTCCTTTGATTTCTCTTTCCTGTCTTATTGCTCTGGCTAGTATTTCCAGTGCTATGTTGAATAGCAGTGGTGATAATGGACATCCTTGTCTTGTGCCTGATTTTAAGGTAAAGGCTTTCAGTTTTTGACCATTCAATATGATGCTGGCTGTTGGTTTGTCATAGATGGCCTTTACCATATTGAGATAAAGACCCTCTATTCCAATTC